>PPLB01008225.1:0-31466 GCA_003706365.1 Citeromyces siamensis
CAAGTGAAGAGTAGACTCCTTCTGGATATTGTAGTCAGAGAGAGTTCTTCCATCCTCCAATTGCTTACCAGCAAAGATAAGACGTTGTTGGTCAGGCGGGATTCCCTCCTTATCCTGAATCTTAGACTTGACGTTGTCAATAGTGTCGGACGATTCCACTTCAAGTGTAATTGTTTTACCGGTGAGGGTCTTGACGAAAATCTGCATACCGCCTCTTAGTCTCAGCACCAAGTGAAGAGTAGACTCCTTCTGGATATTGTAGTCAGAGAGAGTTCTTCCATCCTCCAATTGCTTACCAGCAAAGATAAGACGTTGTTGGTCAGGCGGGATTCCCTCTTTATCCTGAATCTTAGACTTGACGTTGTCAATAGTGTCGGACGATTCCACTTCAAGTGTAATTGTTTTACCGGTGAGGGTCTTGACGAAAATCTGCATACCACCTCTTAGTCTCAGCACCAAGTGAAGAGTAGACTCCTTCTGGATATTGTAGTCAGAGAGAGTTCTTCCATCCTCCAATTGCTTACCAGCAAAGATAAGACGTTGTTGGTCAGGCGGGATTCCCTCCTTATCCTGAATCTTAGATTTAACGTTATCGATAGTGTCAGAAGATTCAACCTCTAAAGTGATTGTTTTGCCTGTAAGTGTTTTAACAAAGATCTGCATAACTTTTAAATTTCAAATGGGAAAAGCGCTATTTATACTGCAGCCCCGCAGTGGCAAACTCTATATTTGTGATATGCACGATAAAAGATGCCTTACCATTTTCGGACGATAACCTTCGCGGTACATGCAGCCCGCATGAGGCTTACGCCTCAACTTTACTGATCTCCATCTTCACAACAGGTGAAACAGATGAGTTTGAGAGTGAAACTAGCTTAACTTTAACCTGCTGTGACTTTTCAGAGTCATCTTCCTGTAAAAATAATAATAATTGCGATGACGCTCTCACAAATGAGACGAGAACTTTTTCGGTGTTCTGGTCGTTTCCACACTTGTTCGATAAAAGCTGCCATCCTTTGAACAACTCGTTTGTGAGCTCATCCGAAGCGCTGACTCTCAGCTCCAGTATGCGTTTCAGTAGCGTTTGTACACAATCGCATGCACATATATGTGATCTCCACGTATTCACAAACAAGCTTGTCTCATACAACTCATGCAGTGACTTTAGTAGAAAAAACATCAACTGTGATTGAAGCGCTAGTCTGTTGGTGACCGCTTCTAGCGTAGAATTGATGACTTCAATCCGATCCTCTTCTCGTTTGATGCTGGCAACAGACTTC
The DNA here is from genome assembly GCA_003706365.1 of Citeromyces siamensis. Classification (NCBI taxonomy): domain Eukaryota; kingdom Fungi; phylum Ascomycota; class Pichiomycetes; order Pichiales; family Pichiaceae; genus Citeromyces; species Citeromyces siamensis. The sequence continues at coordinate 1,281 of PPLB01008225.1, forward strand.
TCTGCAGCCTCTGTCTTGGCCTTCTTGAATATTAAACTGTCCTCCTTGTCGGAGTCTTGATCATCTGAGATCATACCATCGACAACATTTAGGTACTCACTGATTAATTCAGTAGAGGGGAAACCTCCAAGGTACTTAGCAAAAGCCTTCATTACATGACTCTGGTAAACTTTGTTTCTTCGCTTAGCCTCCGTGACCACGATTCTGTTTGTCTGATCCAAGAGTTCTGCGTCTGAAACAAGAAGTGGCTTGGACTGGATGCACAGAGAAACAAGCGCATTGAGAACATCTTCCTTACCAGTCCAGGACCGTCCGCTGCAAGCATTGATCAGAATCCTGAGCAACTTCTCCCAAACTCCCTTTGGTAACTCCTGCAACTTCCCAATAGAAGTGCAAGCATCTGCAACACTTTTTGCGCAAACTTGTCTCATCATATACTGCTGAGAGCCTATGTATTTCGAGGCTAGCGTCACAATTTCATCCAAGTACAAGCGAACTGCACTTTTTCCCGTCGCGTTGTCGTCCCACTCGCGCTGAAAAAGCTGTTTAACAGTCGGCTCCAAATCATGTTTCCCTATGAACGCTAATGGCAGAAAAGATGCTGCCACAGTGTGAAACTTTTCGCGCGAATATCTTGAGATTGCTTCATGGGCTACCGCGATAATCTTGCGAAAAGACTCGTCTTCAGACGTGAAATACAGATTCGTCAAATAATGTGAAAGCTCCACAATTAACGGAGTTGGAGCGATTCGACAAACATATCCAATGGTAGTAGCATACGTTACCGCAATCGCAGTATTGGTATTGTATAACTGTTGCTTGCAAACTTTTAGTAGGCGTTCACCATGAGGCCTAACAGCAGCAAAGTGCTTGACAACCAGTATAACGATAAGCTTGCTACCCGCAGCTTTGGACGGCAGTCCAACAGAGGCCCTAATAGCCGATTCCAGAGATGTAATCACTTGCTCCATCAGTGGTTCGTCAATCATGGAAAACAAGTTTTCCAAAGCATCCATTAAAGGGGAGTGTCCCACCGATTGGAGGCGTCTGGCATCCAGTTCACTCGCTTCAATGTTGTATTTGGCAGCATTCAGACTGAGATAATTCACAACTTGAGGTTCCAAACTTGACATCAACAGTACAAGCTCCCTAATTACATCTGGAACAAAAGGCTTGATAGAGGAGTTCTGCTGTCTGCATATACTCAGTAACGTTTCCAATGAGAAGGTACGCACTTCTTCTGCATCGCTTAGGAGAGCTTTGTGACTTAGCAAAAAGGGGATTAGTTTGTCAAATACTTTTTCAGAATGTCCCTTGGAAGACGATTCGTGCGCAAAGCGTATCATCTTTGCAGCCAGGCCTCTTGTTAAGAGCAACCCTTCTTGTCTGACTGAGTCCTTGACGTCGTCCATCACTCTAAAACTCATATTCCATACCTCAAGCAATTTATCTTCGTACTTCTCTAACGGTAGACGTTGTAATAAGTCAGACAACCCGGAAGCGCTGGCTTGTCTTGTTCTCCATTCTTTGTCGCCCATGCCCTTTAAAAGCTCTTCTAGAATAGACTCGTATTTTTCGTCAATGATTCTTGACGAATTTGGCAGAAGGAGGTTCCATATTACATTCATAGACTGTCTCACAGAGCTGCTCGGGTCATATCTGTACCTGTATAGTTTGGGAATGAGCCGTTCGAACAGCGCAGGTTTCGCTTTAAATATGTCATCCAGTCTAGATTTTGAAAGAATCGATCCCAGCCCAAAGGCAAGTCCTTTACGGGATGACCATAATGCAGAGCTGTGGGCCAACGCCATGAATTTGTAAACCAAGCTGGGATCCCCAGTCTCAGATGCCAGATTCAAGACATCTTTATACGTCGAAACAGATCCTTCATTGGTTTTCAAAACACCGGGCTCAAAGAGTTCAGTCTCCTTGCTCACCGAACCAGATACTATTTTATTTGACGATCCGACATCAGCAAAGGAAGTGAGCACTTGGCGCACAAGCTCCTCCTTCATTCTAACATCGCCTTGTTCATATATCAAGGATATTCCTCGAGACGCAACTTCCTGTATAATTTCGTCGCGGTCTTCCAAGAATCGCATAAAAATGGCTTGGATCCGAGGAACGCTGTCTTGCAGTTCGGCAAACTTGTGACAATATTGAACTAGTGATAACAGCCAAATACAGGCAGCCTTTTTCAACGATGGCTTAGTATTCAAACATGCCGATAGAATCACCTCAAGGACGTGTTTCAAGCGCGGTTGTGCTCCTATCTCGCCAAACGTGTAACCTTGAATATCGAGTTCCTTAAATAGACAATCTGATTTCCGTCCCACGGCTAGAATGGAGAATGCTTCACCACTCGTGAAAATAAAGTCCATTTGCTTACTAGCGTGGGTGTCGTAAATCACGTTTTCGACATCGTCGAGGTGTCCGGACGATGTAACACCAGAAGTAGCCAAAAGTGCAAGTGCAAGCAGAGACTGTTCATCCTGGTGCTTGACCTTGACTGCCAATACTTGGAAAAGCTTTTCACGAATTTCCTGCATGTTAGGTGAATCATCATCCAGGACACCGAACAGGGCACATTGCGAAATAGCAAGTGAGCCACATTTGGTCTCACGTTCATTACTTGACTCCAGAAATTCGGTTAGCTTTGAAAGTACCCTAATGACCATTGGTCGGGGGATGGTTTGGGACCTACCTCTTAAGATCAGTCTTGAGATAATGAATCCCATAAAAAGTGCGCTACTTGCACTCAATCGATTGACGTCCTTTCCCATTATCTCTAAGTCCCTGCTAATATCGAACGATGGGTCGCTGCAGACAATCGCTGCAGACTTTCCAAGATATTCCAGATAATCTAATGACAACGATTCTGCTGATTTATTGTACAGCGATATCAGTAGATTACCCTGTTCAGTAAGAGCGGATACAACAGATGATGGAGAAAGAGAAAGCAGCTGATAAAACACCTTTGCTGCAACAACCTTGGATGAACCGGGTGTATTCTGATGAAGTTCGTCGACAACGATTTTCGAAAAAGAGACGATCAAGTTCGCTTTGTATTGTGCCAATTTCCTGGTAGTTAGTTCAATCACTTTCTCATCGACTTCAATAGCTTTGTCAATTCTGGTTTCCCACTCTTCATCCTCAGTGATGACAGTTTCTTGCCCTTGAATCGCATGCATGATGATGCTTCTCCAGATGAAAAGCGCTATTGTTGAATTGTGATTATTCGATGCAACCCGGATCAAATCTTTGAGCTCTGGAAAAGTCACATTTCCAAAAGAATTGTCGGAAGACCTGAATAACCTAAACCAATATGGATTCAAGCCCTTACGTGCTTCCTCAATGACTGCTGAACTGTTGATAGGATTACTAGCAAGAATATTCATGAGCCGTGCTTCGGCGCTCGCGAAGGGAAAACAGGAATTGACAAACTTGATGGCGATAAATCGACAAGCTTGAACATTATCAAGATCTTGGGTTATACCCGAGTCTGAATTCTGCAGATACTCCATAAGAATAACTTTGAGATCCTCCCGATCTTCCGCTGAAAGCAACGGAAGATGGCAAGCCAAATTGGAAAGGGTGCTTTGAATTGTGATACGCAAGTTAGGTGTTTCCTGTCTCAAAGCACGAAGCAAAAACTTGATATACTCTAAACCATGGATAAGCTGCAAGTTTTTCGTCATGAGCTGTCCCAGAGCCTCATAGTAAATTGACTTTTGCCCCATTGTAAACTTCTCCTCTTCCAAAGATTTTTTTATCTGTTGAGCAACGTTTTCCTCAGATTGTTTCCGGTCATGGTTACTCTCATGGTTTTCAGGCGATGATAACAGCGTCCAGCGCATAAACTGTATTGTTGATTGTTTCAGTCTACCATAATCAGACTGCAGTCCTGTCGAAATTAAAGAAAAGGCCTGCTTATCTAAAGCAGCATTTCTACTGCGACAAAACGCTACCACAATCTTCTCTTGCAAACTCGCCTTGACAGGCGGGGTATCATTGCTTCCGAAAAAAAATTGAAACCCTCTCTGGACAAATGACACATTCTCATAGTCAACCTTTGATTTTCTAAATTGAGATCTTGCTTCATCTGCTAAGGTCGAGTCGCTATCTGCGCTTGCAATCAGTAGAAGCATGGATATCTGATTTCCAAATAATCCCCGGGATACAACTTTGAGAATAGCTTTCTTGTACTTTTGTAAATCTCGGAAAGTAATATTCACGCCGGCATCATACCCCAAGAACGAGCAATCACCTGCTGAAAGTCCCGGACATTGGAACCCACTCACTTCGCCCTGACGATTGGGGACAAACAGAAAGATCGTCATGAACTTTTCGACCAAAAATTGCCTATCTTCAGGGTCAATCTCCAAGTCGGAAACTTCCCACACAGAAATTAATCTGCATAAAATGTTGAATAAGCGCGCCTGGACTTGTTTGTTGTATTTGCTGATTCCGTTTGCAACCATTGATATGAGTACCTTGGCATCCTCACCGGTGATACGGTCAAGACCCTTGGAAACGAATACCAGGCTATAAAGCTGGACCATTAAAGGATCATGAGGTGTGTTGGTTTCTTTCACCTGAAAAAGCAAAGCAGAAATTGGGACCTTGACTTCGGGAGCCGCGTTTATTCTCGTGATCAGAGGAGAAATTGCTTTAAGTATGGCGTTTCTCACTTGTTGATGAGGGGATGCTAATTTTAAAAGTAATGGAGCCAGATAAACTTTGAGAGCGTTTTCAAAGGCGCTATTAGATCCTGCGAGTGCAATTCGAAGTTCCACTTTGTTGATAAGCGAAAGCTCTTGATCCATGGTTTCGAAGGCAATATTGAGTTCACTTCGAGAATTACATCGCGGGAGAGCCGCCCTAAGCCTTTCTTTTTCTTAAAAAGAAAGTCTCCGAAGTGGCCCATATTGTAAAATACCCCAGATGGATTGTAATTGGTACACAATCAAGTTTTCTTAAAATAACTATTGAATTTGTCAAAGCATGGATTAGAAAGACTAAAAGAAAAAAAAACCCCCCCGGAAAAGCATAATTACGTTTCCAATCTTTAAGAAATCTTGGGAAAGGTCTAATGTACTATATGAAACCGATTCAACATTCTATGAATGAATACAATATCCATAGAAAAAAAAGAAGAAATGAAAAATAGAGCAGAAAATCATTCACATACATGTTTTCTTCAGAGGGCCTGGGACTCACTCAATGTAAGTATACTCACCGAGAACTCTCCTATATAATAAAAATTGTGTGTATCAAAAATAAAATGAGCAAGAAAGAAAATCGCGGCCATGGAAAACTCAGACGTTATAAAGTGCCAAATGAACAACCCAAAATAAACCTTCTCTTAGTAATACATCAACAACTTTTTCTCCTCGCCAACCGTCTGAATTTTGCTTTGCCAATTTACCCGTTTGCTCACACAACGCTTTAGATACACATAATTTTAATTCCCCTTATATGATGGGTTTTGGTGGATATACGCATAATGAATGAGTTCCATATTCTCAGGTTTTGGTGCTGAACAGCTAGAAGGTATGCGTGCGACCAGAAGAGGTAAATGACTGCGACTGACGAAAGGGGCATTCTCAAGTGGAAAAAGACAAAGCCTTCAGTGTCGTTCCCCGAAGAGGTAGGAGTTGGTCGCTTGCGAGTGCATTCTGTAATGTGTTTTACTTCTACCAATTGGGATTGGGATCTTTCAGACCTACCTATGAACAAGATTTAGTTGATATCTATTATTAAACATTCGCATTTGATTAGTTTCAATCTCTGCCTGAAAGATTCGATCCAGTCGCACAAGTGATAGTTATCTGTTTGATCCTGCCAGTAGCTATATGCCTGTCTCAATAATCTAGGCCATTGCATGTCTAAGTGTTAACAATTTATACAGTGAAACTGCGAATGGCTTCATTGCCTGCAATGGTTCATTCAAATTTCTACCCTATCGACTTTCGACGGTAGAATAATGGCCTACCATGGTTTCAACGGGGAACGGAGAGCTAGGGTTCGGTTCTGCAGAGAGAGTGTGAGAAATTACTGCCACGTTTAAGGACGGCCGCTGACGCTCAAATTACCCAACTCCGACATAGGGACCATAGTGACAATATAAAACGATACATGGCAATTTTGTAATTAGAACGAGTACGATGAAAACACAACAACAAACATAGAAACAAAAAAAAAAAAAATGAAAATCCTTCAGATAATTGTCTGCTGCATTGCAATAGCATCCACACATCTCATAACCAATTGCTATACGAGATGCTAGAATCTTTAGCAGCGGGCCTGCTTAACCGAATTTTGGGCTCATATGTTGAAAATTTTGATCCAAAGCAACTAAACATAGGGATTTGGGGAGGTGACGTCAAGTTGAAGAATCTTCGCTTGAAAAAAGACTCTCTAGATAAATTCCAGTTGCCAATCGATGTCAAATTTGGTCATCTTGGGGAATTAACTTTACAGATTCCTTGGTCGAACCTGAAGTCAAAAGCAGTGAAGGTGATTATAGAAGATGTTTATCTTCTCGCCTCTCCTGTATCTGTAAAGTATTATAACACAGAGGAAGAAGCAGAAAAGGAATTTAAAGCTAAACGAGCAAAGTTAGATAGTTATGAATTATTGAATAACTCAAGACCAAATGTTTCCGGTAATATGAGTGAAGAAGAGATTGCAAAGAATGAAAGCTTTACTGAAAGCCTCATCACCAAGATTGTGGATAATGTTCAAGTCACCATAAAGAACATCCACATGCGCTATGAAGACGGTGCCGTCTTTACTGAACATCCTTATAGTCTTGGTTTCACTCTTGAAGAACTTTCGGCAGTTTCTGCTGATGAGTCCTGGATCCCGAATTTCATAACTGGGGTAACTTTAACTACCCGCAAGCTGATTACGTTAAAATCCCTCTCGGTTTATTGGAACACTGACTGTGAACTGATTTCTTCAAAAGATCCAGATGACTTGCTCGCTACTTTCCAGCATATTGTGCGCAGAAACTCGATGGTTACGACCTCAAACTCAGAGATGCAATATATTTTGCGTCCTGTCTCAGGAACGGGTCATATTGTGGTAAACAAATCAGGAGCAACTACGACGTCACCTCATATTAAATCAAGTCTGTTTTTCGATGAGTTCGGGCTTGACTTAGATAAAGATCAATATAGAGATATGCTGTGGACGGCAACAAACCTCCATTGGTATGCTAAAACTCAGCGGTACAGGAAATTTCGTCCTACAGTTTCGGCCCAGAAGTCACCAAAAGAGTGGTTTGTTTTTGCTGCAAGATCTGTGTACAATGAGATTCACGAGAAACATTACAAGTGGTCATGGGATTACTTCAAAAAGAGAAGAGACCAAAGAAACGCTTATATCACTTTATGGAAAGAGAGATTACAAAAAGGAGAGAACCCTTTATCGGCAAGTCATCAGAGTGAACTTGATGATCTCGAGAGAGAGCTTTCTGTCGATGACATCAAGTTTTTCAGATCTTTGGCGCGTCGCGAGTCCAGAAAAGAGAATCTGATTACATCTGCCACAAACACGATCAAGACAGATGCGTCCGCTGCAACAGGTTGGTTTTCATCGTGGTGGCAGAAAGGAAAAGAGGAGAACCATGAAGAACAACCTCAGATCTCAATGAGCGAAGAACAGAAAAAGGAACTCTATGATGCTATTGAGTATGACGAGCAACAAGCCCTGGTAGAGTCACTGCACGTACCCAAAGAATATGTGAAGTATGAACTCTGTTCCTCTTTGAAAAAGGGGTCATTCAGCATTCGCAACAAAAAAGGGTGTGCAGACCTCGGAGAAGTGGTTTTCGAAGGATGCAATATGCAACTGTATCAGAGAACAGATTCCCTTCTCTGTAAGTTTCAGCTCAATGAACTTAAAGTTGAAGATGGTTCTGAAAACACGTTATATAAGCATATCGTTAGTGTTAAACCCCTCCATGCGGAGGTACATTCCAAAGAAGAGGAAAAGATACTCTTTCCCGGACCGTTTTTCCAGTTGTCATTCGAAAAGAATCCGTTGGATGGATCTGCCGATTCCACGATTTGTGCGTCGCTCCGCTCCATGACGATCTTCCATAATTACATGTTCGTTGAGGAAGTGATCAGATTTTTCACACCACCCAAAATCCACCTTGACACAATCGGTATGATCATGAATGCCGCAGAATCAAAAATTGGAGACTTTACACAGCAAACGCGTATCGGGCTCGAATATGCCCTTGAGGAGCACAAAACATTGAACTGCCAACTAGATTTGCAATCTCCTCTGATTATCATGCCTCTGGATCCCTGTAGCTGGGAGTCTCCTGTGGCCGTTATGGATGCTGGTCATATGAGCGTGAAAAGTGAACTAGCGGACAAGACATTGATTGAGGAAGTAAAGGCGCGCACTTCTCAGCAATATAACGAAGATGACTGGAATCGCTTGAATAGTTTGATGTATGACAAGTTTGACCTTCATCTGGAGAATACTCAAATTCTCATTGGACCAGATGTGAGATCCACTATCGAGCAATTACATGGAGAGAATGACAGTCCGGCAACAATCCTCGAGAAACTGAGTATGAACCTCTTGATCGAAGTCTCGATTTTATCGGAAGCTTACAATCTACCCAAAATTAGAGTGAGCGGAGATATTCCGCGTTTCAATGTTGGAGTCAACGATCTTCAATACAAGATTTTTATGCAGCTTATTGACACTGTGATCCCGAGCTTCAATACAGACTCAGAAGATGATGTTGCAGCATCTCCCTTTCCGAGATATTCGGATTCCGATGAGTCCGATCTCTCTCTTGAGAGTACACCTGTGACTGATGACGGTTCGGGCGCCGTTGCTCAGGCAGCGCTTGAGCAACATCTTTTCGTGTTCAATTTCAATGTTGATAGTATCAAGTTGTCCTTGTCTAGATGCGTAGACGCGGAGACGCTAGCGTCTGATCTTTTGATAGACATTATCGGGGACAACCTCGCATTGAATTTTGTCAAAACGGCCCATGAAATGAACGTGCACGTGCTTCTTTCCGGAATCGATGTACTGGATCATATTGAGAAATCGGGTCCCCCAGAATTCCACAGGCTGATCTCATCAAAGAATTTTGCTGAAGAGGATAAGATTGTCGATGATGATGATCTTTTCAAGTTACATTATTCGAGGAAACAGAGAATGGCCTTGCACAACGACAAGTTGATTGAAGTTTCGGATCAAGGTTGTGATTTACAGGTAGCGGACTTGAAAGTGGTTGTCACCCGCAAATCGCTTCTAACACTTCTGAATTTTTGTCTCAACACGTTTACGGATGCCAATCCTAAGGAGATACCAGCTGACGAGCTACGTCACAACGATACTAATGATGCGTACGCTGCTCCACAGAAAATGAACATCTCTGTCAAGATGCAGAGTATTGTGATTGTGCTAAATGATGATGGAATTAAACTTGCTACTTTGAAGTTAAGCCGCGGCGACATTAATTTGCTGTTGCTGCAAGAGAAGATGCATGTTCAAGCGAAGTTAGGGGCGTTGACGCTATTTGATGAAGTCAATGAGGGTGTTCCTAGAGATTCTGTGTTGCGGTCTTTGATAGCCATGCAAGGTGATGAACTGGCTGAATTGACATATGAGACCTTCGACAAGACTACCAATGATCTACCTTATACATCCATGGTAAAAATTCGTACGGGATCAGTACGTATAAACTTTGTTGAAGCTCCTTTCGGGAAGATGTATGCGTTTTTGATGAAGTTTCAGCGCATGAAGTACATTTATGATCATGCGAGGGAAGCGGCATTGAATCAAGTTTCTCAGATTGATGTCGGTGACCAAATGCGTTTCGACGTCATTGTTCATGCTCCTGTGATCGTGTTCCCAAAATTAGTCAATGTTGAAGCTGACATATATGATAGCATGAAACTGCAGTTAGGACAGCTTTATGCATCGAATGAACTCAGTGGAGGAAAGAATATCATCTCTGCAGGAATTAAAGATACTGGTCTTTACAGTTGTTTCAACTTTTATTCAGGATCGGACTGGACACAACAATTGTTGACTGTAAATGAGAGTTTTCGAATTCAGTTCAATTTCGACATCTGTGAGGCACATGATAGCAAGCGACCAACCGTTATCGCCAAAGGTGATTTGATTTCACAGGATATGGAGATCACAGATCTCCAGTGTTCGTATTTGATGAATCTCGCCAATGTTTTCTCGCGCGTCCTTGAAGTGCCTGAAAGTGACTATGAAGATTTGCAAGATGAGGCACTTAATGCTAATTATCTTCTCAAACTTGATTCATCAACGACTGCACCGCAAGTGAGTAAACCTGAGCCGTTACCACGAGCTGCAGATGAAAACCATGTCAAGATAGATTTTGAGTTCGAAATCCCACAACTTGCGCTTTCGGTATATCGAGAAACTTTGGGCACAACGAGTTTGGAAGGGAAGGGGCTCTCCAGACTCTCAATGAACGATGCTTCTCTTAAAGTCGTCATGAATGAAGACGGTAATTTCAAGTCCGAAGTGAATGTCATGTCATTTACTGTCGAGGATACCAGGTCGATCAAAGATAATCATTTCACAGAGATTATTCCGCAGATCAACCACGAGGAGCATCAATTCATGGCGTCTGCATATTCAAAGGGCCCAGCCGACAATCGAAACACATTTCTGAATTTGACAGTGGACAATCCGACAGTTCTTGTAGCGGTGGATTATCTAGTGGCTCTCAAACTATTTTTTGATGAGATTTTGTCCATGGGAAAAACTCAACAAAGCATTGCCCATCACACATCAGGCGATGACAGTGATACTGACTCAAGTGAGACAATCGATGAGAAAAAGGATACAACATCTATGTTGAGTTTGAATGTTAATGTCGTTGGGTTATCGATGATATTACTGGCAGACGCGAGGTTTCCGGACACGGAGGCGATTGTTTTTAAGGTAGGTCAGTTCTTGGTTTCTAGCCAGAATACCGTCTCTGTTTCAGCCAACAACACGGGAATGTTTCTTTGTCGCATGAACCAATCTGGTAAGCTTCGTATTATCGATGACTTCTCTTCGAGCTTGGTTGTTGATTCCCGCGGGTCTGATGCTTCAAAGTTTCTGACTGAGGTTCGCGTTTCGATAGAGCCTATGCTCATGAGACTTTCTCTCAGAGATATCCGTCTGGCGCTGTCGATTTTCAGACGGGCGAGCGCTTTGTATGGAGAGACAAATGGTGATGAGAAACCAGTTGAAACACACGATCTGAGGGATATGACAGTAGATTTGAAAAGACGACTTTCGCAGTACGCGCCCACTATCATCTCAAACTTGAGCCGTGGTTCGAAGAACCGCCTTTCGAAAATGCGCAACGGAGAAGTCATCATCAAAGGAGAAGAGATGCTGGCAGATGTGGGAGGTTTCAGAGCAGTTCTCATTGGCGACGTCCACGAGCTTCCTGTTCTCGATCTACAGGTGGAGCCTTTCACAGCTACTGCGCGCAATTGGTCGACTGACTTGGAGGCTGACCTGACAATAAAGTCCCAAGTGAACATCTTCAACTATTCGACTTCGTCTTGGGAACCCTTGATAGAACCTTGGCCACTCACTGTGCATGCTCAACGGATGGCTCAGAAGTTGTCATCTATTGAGGTAAAAGTATTCTCCAAGCAATTAGCTGAATTCACCGTAAGCTCCAGCTCGATTGCCCTTCTGTCGCAGATTTCTTCTTTGTTGTCTGACGAAGCTGATCTCAAGCCAAGGGGTCAAGACACGCCATACCGTATCAAGAATCAAACCGGATTTCCCGTAGAAGTGTGGATCGACGAGGACGGGTCTGCCGAGAAAAAGAGGATTGAAAATGGCCAAGAAATTCCATGGCAGTTTGAAGACTGGAGAAAAGTGAGAGAGACGTTGGATGTTGATAACGAGAAAGGCTTCATCTCGCTCAGACTCATCGACTCGCCCTACGGTGAAGTGAAGCGGGTACATTTGAAGGGGGAAGGTGAGTCTGTGTTTATGCTTTCGCCCAAAATAGGTGATCATCACAATCGACTTGTATGCTCAGTTAAACTGAGAGAGGACAAGGTCAAGGAGGTTGTACTCAAATCAACTGTAACAATGGAAAACCTCACACCTGCTGCTGTTGTGATTGGTATTTGTCGTAACGGGGAGAACGCTCCCGATGAGACCATAACAGTTGACGCTGGAGCTAGTTTCTCGTTACCTGTCGATCGTGTTTATCAAGACTCGCTAGTCATTAAACCGCTTACCACTACTCCGTTTTATTGGTCATCCAGAGCAGTTTCGTGGAGAAATATCTTATCGCAATCAGTTTCCTTGAAATGCCGCTCGATCAGCGATGATCAAACATATTACCACTTCCAGGTGAAGGCAAATTACAACCAGGATGAGCCGTTGACACAAGTGTATCCACACATGTCCATGATTATATCCTCCCCAGTTGAAATTGAGAACTTGTTGCCTTTTGATATCACCTTCAGACTATACGATAAATCTTCGAAGAAGGAGTGGAAGCAGCATCTTGTTAATGGAGAATGTGCTCCAGTGCATGTAGTAAGGTTGGAGCACTTCCTTCTCTTGAGTATCACTCCATGTTGTCCTGGTTATGGCAAGTCTGACTTTGCGATCATTAATGCTGCTGCAGGAAGCGGGTTTAAACCCGAAACGCGTGTTTTACTGAGACGTGACGATGGCCAACGACTGTATTTGAAAATCCACTATATGCGAGCACAACATAGGGGAGCTGGTGTGAAAGTCAGTATCTACTCGCCTTATGTGATTCTAAACAGAACGGGTTGCAACCTCTATTTGAGCGAACGGAACAATACCATGAGATCCATCGTTCCTACGGGTGATATCGATGCAGTAGAAGCGGCCAGAACGATACTACCGGAGATGTTTTCCTTTGAAAGAGATAATGAAAGGGGAAATAGAGCCACACTCAAAATTGGTGATAATTCGAACTCGTCGAGACCAATTGGGTTGGACGCAATAGGTCAAAGCTTTGATGTGGCGGTATGCATGTTATCCAGACCCTTTGAAAGAAACGTCGGCATACATGTGACTGAAGGGGAGGGAAAGTACAAGCTATGCAAGGTTATCACCGTTGCCCCGAGGTTTATTCTACGCAACAACCTGTCGACTTCTATTGAATTTATGGGATGCGATAATGAATCGAGGACTCTCTCTCCTAAACAGCTACTTCCGCTATACGATTTGCGCAAGGGGACCAGAAAGGAGTTACGTTTGCGCTTCAAAGACAGTGGTACAAAGTGGTCGTCGCCGTTCAATTTCAAGGAAGTTGGTGAGATTCATCTCAAGCTATGGAAGGACAACGGCGGACAAGCACTGATAAAAATTGATATTATGATAGAGAACACCACGCTATTCATAAGCTTGGAAGATGCGCGCAACAGATGGCCTTTTTCAATCAGGAACTTCAGCGACACAGAGTTTATGTTTTATCAGAGCAACCCCACTGTTGATGAAAACGGGAGTGTTGTAGCCAGCACTAAGGACGAGTTCAAGCCTCTATACTATAAAGTTCCACCGAAGAGTGTGATGCCTTATTCGTGGGATTATCCCGCTGGTATGCTTAAAGAGATTGTCATCAGGGCTCATGGCAAAGAACGGCACATTCAGATATCTGAAGTGGGTAATTTGCGTCCGATGCGCCTTCCTGCGATTCAAACTCGAGATGAGACAATTCCTGCTGCCATTGTAGATCTCAACGTGGCAGCCGACGGTCCAATCCAAACATTGATCATATCGAACTATGATCCTTCAACCAGCTTGTATCAACTAAAGAAAAGTAGCACTCGTTCGACTATCAATACCCCATCGTCGACCCAAGTGGATAATTTTGAAACGATCGAAAAGAACGAAAACTACTATTCAAAGGTTGTCGTGAACCTGGAAGGCGTGGGGATCTCATTGATCAATACAAAGCTCCAAGAGCTTTGCTACATTACGTTGAGAGGGTTGGAGCTACGATACAACGAATCCAATTTGTATCAGAACCTCAGTTTGAAACTAAAGTGGATCCAAGTGGACAACCAGTTGTACGGGTCCGTTTTTCCCATTGTCATCTACCCAACTGTTCTACCTAATTCATCCAAAGAAATGAACAACCACCCTGCGTTCTCTGCATCAATATCGAGGGTTAAAGACAATTCGCATGGCGTCCTATTCATTAAATACGCAACGATTCTGCTACAGGAAATGTCGATTGAAATCGACGAGGATTTTTTGTTTGCGCTTTTGGATTTCTCTAAAGTTCCTGGTGCATCTTGGAACAAAAATATTGAGTCGAAATTATGCGATGACAACATTGATATCCCAGAGCCGTTGGAAGACACTTCGGGAAACAATGTTTACTTCGAAGCGTTACACCTACAGCCGATGCAGGTGAACCTTTCCTTCATGAGAACAGAAAGGGTCAATGCTGAAGACCGTACTGATCCTCAAAACGCGCTAATGTTCTTTTTGAATGTCTTGACAATGGCTATTGGAAATATCAACGATGCTCCAGTGAGACTGAATGCGTTATTGATCGAAAATGTGCACGTGCCTTTACCGATCCTATTACAGTCCATACAGACTCATTATGGACAGGCTTTCCTCTATCAGGTACACAAGATTTTGGGTTCAGCGGACTTTTTGGGTGATCCTGTTGGATTATTCAATAACATTTCCTCTGGATTCATGGATATTTTCTATGAGCCGTATCAAGGCTTTATCATGAACGATAGACCGCAAGAACTCGGTATTGGAATTGCTAAAGGCGGGTTGAGTTTTCTGAAAAAATCAGTATTTGGTATCTCAGATTCGGTGGCCAAGTTTACAGGTTCAATGGCGAAAGGTTTGACCGTGGCTACGCTAGATAAAGACTTCCAGGAAAGACGTCGTCTCAACCAAAAGAGAAACAAACCCAACCACGCGGTATATGGCTTCGCTTCTGGTGCCACCTCTTTCTTCGATGGCGTTTCTTCTGGTATAACGGGTATGGCCAATGCTCCTGCTGAGGCTATGAGAACAGGAAGTCCACAAGATTTTTTCAAAGGACTTGGGAAGGGCATTATTGGCTTGCCCACGAAAACCGCCATTGGAATATTTGATCTTGCAACAAATGTGAGCGAGGGGATTCGCAATACAACCACCGTTTTCGATGCTGCTGGCCTTGATAAAGTGAGACTACCCAGGTACATTTCTCACGACAGATGTGTCCGGTCTTACAACGAGCGAGAGGCGCAGGGACAATTTTGGTTGAAGAACTGTAACGGTGGTCAGTTCTTTGGCGATGAGTACCTGGCTCATATTGTGTTACCTGGAGGAGATTTGTGTGTTTTGGTCAGCTTCAAGCACATTATTCTATGCTCCATTTCGAATATGACAACCAACTGGGTGATTAGGTTCGACAAGATTGAGGCTATCTCATTGGAAAAATCTGGTATCAAGATTATGACGAAGGGGAGAAAGAGTGATGGGAACTTTATTCCTATACCAGACCCACAGGCTCGCAAATTCTTGTACACCAAGATTGGAATCGCTGTTGAGCAATACAACAAGCATTGCCAAGTGATTTTATAGAACCTAGACAGAATTCACTTGTTTTAAATTTCAGTTTCATTTCTAAACATTTATTACCATTATAAATAAAAAGCCAAAGAATTCATTACACATTATGTATTAACTTTACTCCTTGACATCCATAACCTTAGCCTTCTTGGCTCTAGCATCGGTGGCCTTTTGACCAACTTCACCACCACCCCAGTGTCTTCTGGAGTCCTGGTATTTCTCAACAAAGTTGGTGTTGACGGTGCTGACAACCTTGGCAAGGGCAGACTCATCTTCTGGTCTAACCTCGGTCAAGGCAGCGACAGAAGAGGTCTTCTTGTGAACAAGAGTTCCGAGTCTAGCCTTACCCTTGACAATTGCATAAGGAACACCCATCTTTCTGCAAAGAGATGGGAGGAAAACAACGAGCTCAATTGGGTCAACGTCATGAGCAATCAAGACAAGCTTGGCCTTCTTGTTTTCAACCAGAGAAACAACATGGTTCAAACCATACTTGACAACAAAAGGCTTTGAAGAAACATCCTCCTTCTTCTTGCCATCAGCAATAGCGGCAGCCTCTTTAGTGAGTCTGTCCTTCTTTTCAGCGGCGGTTTCAGGTCTGTACTTGTTGAACAGCTTGAAGACCTCAGCAGCAGAGTTTCTGTCAAGGGTAGAAGCAAACTGAGCAATAGCCGGAGGAACCTTCAATCTCAAAGACAAGATCTTCTTTTGTCTTTGCAAACGAACGTATTCTGGCCATTTGACAAATCTAGAAAGGTTTCTCTTTGGCTGAACGTCCTGGCCAATGCCAAAGTTCTTTGGGGTGGAATCCAGTAGAGGGTTTTTGGCAGAAGCAGTCTTGGTCTTCTTAGAGGCGAGGGGAGCTGGTGCAACCTTTCTTGGGGCCTATATAGGTTAGTAATTACTGGGATAATAAATGCCCAAGAAGCAGAACAGGTCGATCAAGTATTCATGGAAGCTTGAATAATCGTATGCGACTAGCGTCTAATGCTTTCCATGGAGCATTTAGGGTCATTGCCACATACCATTCTGATTGTAGTTGAAGCGGAAAGAAATAACAAAAAAAAGTATATATATTGTCTTGTATGCGCGAAAAATGTGAAAAATGCGACTGTTTTACCGCGATCACGTGAACAGACGTAGGGCAACTAACCATCAGGTGTGGTGATGTCCATCAAATGCGATCCGGCATCGTCATGATAAGCACAACTAGTGAAGTCCACCCTAGAAAATGCCGAGTCCTCTGTCCTGCACCGGTCTTATCGTTATATTGCTCCCATGCGTAACCCGTTCTACGATAGTTCTCATAAACGTTCTGCACCAGTCCCGTACGCAGCTCTCTATAAGTTGTCTGCGCTAATCGTAAAGTTTCTGGGTCCAAGTTCCCCTGTGCCACATAGTACTCAAGAGCATCTAGAATCAGATAGTTCATGTTGATCCAGATCGCACCCCTCCAGTAATCTTCGTTTGTGTGGTAGTAGGCATCTTGTTCAGAGAGTGATCTGATACCGTACGGCGTGAACAGTTCCTGGGGATTACTAATCAGCTTTATGATATCCCTGATCCTGGGTGATCCGGATGGCATTAGCTTCAGCATAAAGGGGAAGAGAGAAATGTACCCCTTGTGGCATACAAATTGATTCTCGTCGTCATCATCAATTGTGATGTCACAGTAAGTTTTCTCATCATGCGACCAATGAAGTGTTTCTATCACATTGACAACTTCATTCTCTATATTTCCATACTCTTTCGCATCTTCATGATGTTCGATTAGAGTGGCAATATTTTTCATTGACTTTGACATCACTCCAATCCATGATGCGAGATCTACGTGAAGTTCTCCAAAATCAGGCTCCTTGGCTCTCGGATAGTCATCAATCCCAGAAGGGAGACATAAGTCCTTGGTACGACCTACCCATCTGTATCCCTCTTTTGACTTCGAAGTCAATGTATCTCTGTCGAAAAGCGACATTTCTCCTCTCTGTGTACGGCGAAACCACTCAAAATGTTTTTTGAGTTTGGGATATATCTGTTTGGCGTACTCTGTAAACAGTTCCGCATGGTTTTCTTCAAAAGAACCAAATTCTACATCTCCAGACCGGAATTGGTACTGAATACTCATGGACCTTTCTAATAATTTCTCAAATACAAGCATCAATGTGGGCGGGTTGGCAATTTTTGGATTCTGGACTTGGAACTCCGGAGGAACTTTAGATCTTGCCTCTGGACCTAGAATCTGCTCTCTAGCGATCCACCCATCTTCATCGATGAGTTCAAACCACGATTTGACAATCTCCAAGCTCAGTTTCGTGTCAAAATCCACAAAAGGTAGCAAATTAAACCCTTCGTCCCAGTAGAATCCTCTTGGGAAAAATGGTCTACTGGGTACTGTGGTAAACAGTTTGAAAGGACCTTCTGGCTCTCCTTCAAGGCGCACATCGTCGAAGCTCTCTTCGTCGTAAAGAGTTCTATCCACCAAATGATCGCCATAGAAATACGAGACGCCTCCAATCAGTTGCGACAGAAACTCTTTCGCAAAATTGGCAAACTTTGGAGTGTTAAAAGGGGGTTGCAGATCATAAGTTTGAGAGAATTTTTGATCAAAATTCCACAGAGTTTCATCGATTCTCTTCTTCAGATCTGGCATACTGATTTTTGTCTTACTCGATTCGGTGTTGAAGAGCACGTCAAACTCAAATGCACCCACAAATGTCTTTTGTACAAAATGCATATTACCTTCATAATTGTTGAGGTCTCTTAACTGGAACAACTGTGAAGCAGGAACCACGGGAATGGTTGGGTATTTTTCTTGCAAGTCTTTCACGGAGGATTGGAGTAGAGTCATGAAAATGTCCTCTGCTCTCCAGACATTGTCGTCAGGAACATGAAGCGAAAGATGGTGTGTCCTGGAAGGATCTAACGATGGGTCCACAAGCGGTTCTTTAGGGTGTCGGTTACTCGGTGGACCTTCGCCTATTGTGAGCTCAAAGCCCCCGTTCAATCTTTCTGAATAACCAGGAAGAACCAAGTCTCCAGACAAAAGTCCGTAGCTCTCACTAACCCCACCAGAGGCAAGCATTCCCTCACCTTCGAGTCCTGCATAAAACACAATCGAGGTAATAGTTTTCTCGTAGCCTTTTTTGGGTATTCCCTTGATTTTGAGGCCCCAATTACCATCTTCAGTTTTGACAAAGTCAGTCACAAGTTTTATATGGCATCCTTTGTCGTTTATCACTTGCCGGCCACCAAACCTAGGATGGTACTTTTTCCAACCAAATCCTTCTATTTCATCCGATTGCTCACACTGATGCCGGATCTTGGAAAGTCCATACAGATCATCAGCGTTAAACCACATCAAACCGGTCATCAGCGAATGTGGTATAGTGGGGCGAACCCCAAGGTAAAGATTAGACCGATAAGGGCCCCAAAGCAGAGACACACCTTCATCTGAAGCATTGAGTGAGCAACACAGAGCGTATCGGAAGAAAAGCGCCAAAAGACTGATAAACAGATGACATCTCATTATGAAGGTGTGTGGATGAGTTGACTAAGTATTATTGTACAATGTCTATGCAAATCCGCCCAATTTTCTTTTCTTTTTCCCTTTCTGGGAGCCACCCTGGGATAACTGTGAAGGCAGTAAAGTACCGTTATTTTGGGATTCCTGTTTGGCGAGAGTAGTCTGTGATCTTTTGGAGAGTTTCACATCGAGATGCGTTCTCTCTTCTTGTAACGAGGGCTGTGTTTGAGAAGATCTGATATTAATAGACGGTAATTCTTGGGATGGTTGACTGGCAAATCTCTGACTCACCAGACTGTTCATTGCCATTCCCGTCAGGTCTTCCTCGGATTGGGTATTACGCCACTCATTTGTGACTTCCAGCAGTTTGCTCGGAAGTGGTTCTCCCTTATGTCTCTTTTCCGGTTCTTTGACAAACCTGGTCAAAGCAAGCCCTAAACTTTCGGCGATCACCCTTGCATCAGATATTCTTTGCGATATACCTTTCAAATGTTGAAACAGTTCGCGAATGGAATCCGCCTTGAAACCTAAAACCCTTTTCATTTCATTCGGATCAAGCAATTTCAGCACTACACCTTTTTCCTGGGAGTGGCTAGCGAGTTGATGAAGCATAGAATCCAGCTCCTCGAAGTCCTTCACCGCTGGCATTTCATGTGAAGCTGTAACACATATATATGGCGATTTATCAGTTTGTAGAGATTTGATCTCCGCACCATACGCATAAGCCAGTTTCTGTACTTGATCCTCGTTTGGGTCTACGACTTCTGGATACGAGAGAAGTTGATGCGCCCTTTCTAGATCAAACTTCGAAAACGTACTTTGGGTCAGAATAGTCGATCGTCTTAGAGTTCCTTCAGCCTTCAGACCATTGACCGTGGAAATCAAACGGTGGGATAATTCATAATCGGTACTCATCTCCCAAAGTGAAAAGTGATGACCCTCCAACTTCGGCCTTTTGTTGCCGTTGTACTTGTCGTGAGACGTGTGAGTGAAACTGATAGGCAACAATTTCAACGATTGCACACGGGATGATCTATCCGTGTACAACATGTAGGGGTCTCGTGCTATAAAGCCCCTTCCGGAAAAATCGATTCCAAATTGCAAAATGTAGTTGAGATGATGAATCTGTGAAAAAATGCAAACGTGGAATAAATGGCGGAACGTTGACCCTTCACATTCGGCCGCCTGAGTCGTTAGCGAAAGTTTGAGAGATGGATCCTGGTCCTGTAAGTAATGTTTCCAGGACATTAACCGCTTGAGGTTTCCTTCAGAAACATCGAGTAACACCACCTCTTTCGAAGTTAACATGATGGCATAATTATCGGCAAAAGGTGTTCGCTGGAAATCTAACAAGTGGGACCATGACTTTGCCGTAATAGCCGAGCTCGTCTCGTTGTTTTCGGTTTTATAATGTAGAGCAGAGGAACGGCTAATAACGTACAAAGACTTTTGGCTAGTCCAAACAATCTTCCGGAACGACGAGAGCTCCGTAGGATCAAACATGCAAATCGCGTCACTAATAGATTTCAGTTTCCCTCTCACAGATAGTTCAAACAACCGGAAACATCCCTGAACGTCAACTATTGCAAACCGCTGAGAATGGAACTGACTAAATTCAACATGGGCAAATTCCTCTCCTTGGATACTAGAAGTGGTGATTTCGGCAATAAGCTTCATTTTAATATCGTCCATCTCATCCAGTAGTATCCGTAGTATATAAACAGATTTACCTGTTCGCACGGCCAGCAACGGGCGAGAAAATTGGCGCTTTTTTCCGAATTCCGATGTGACCGGCGAAAATGATATCTGGTTAACTGGAGCATTAAAATCAATAGATAACGCATTAGCCACCTGGGGAACTTCTGCAATATACCGTTCCCTGTGAGAAAAGCATTCTACGTCCCTTGAATAAAGCCTGCAAACATTAACCATCGAGCTGGATGCATCGCCAGAGTAAGCTATCACCTGTTCTTTTATATGAGGTGCATCATTCTTAGAGACAGACACCATATCGAATAACTGGCCCAAAGCAGGTTCATAAACTGAATCGGACGAAAGACATTTTGCCTCAGTATCTAGAGTTTTTACTATCTCCCCAGGTACAAAGACATGATCTACATTGTTCCTCTCAAGATAACCATTTCTGGTATCAGCTTCTTTTTGCGGCGGAACAAGTACCTTGTGGGATGATGCAATATTATAAAGTCTGACTCCTTTTTTCCGATGACGTGGAAAAATCCAAGGAAATGACGAATCAAGACCTTCTGAAAAAACGAAAGGACCGTCTACTCCATAAGTTAGCTGTGCTCCTAATCCTTTTTTGGATGGCCACATTGTTAAATCATATTGTAAATATATATACGTGTGTGTGGTGTAAAGATCCAAGGATAAGCTCGCTAAAAATTTTTGTCTTCGAAGATATCAAAGAAACAAGCTTGTACAGAGAAGCATTTCCATGCGTTGAAAAACAAATATATAGCGTTCTATTTTCATCCCGAAAGTCTGTTTCTACTAGAACTTTTGTTTTGAAATTGAACTAAGATTAAAAGACGTGTTCACTTTTGATGTGTTGTTGTTTGACACCAAAATATTTTCTCTCTAACTTCTATTTCATTTTGCTTCTCGATTACAGCACATTTTATCAACACAGTCATTTTCTTTTTTTTTCTCAAATTACTTGGCAGTCCTAACTTGGCTCTTTAGATAGTTGGACTTGCATTACCAAAAATTCGCTAATAGGAATGAATGATTTGTCGCTGTATTGGATCAGCCACGATCCGATACTAGGATGCATGTCGAATGCAATGCAGGAAGAAAGGATTACTGTTACCCGTTACTCCACTTTTGAGTAAGAAGGTCATTCCTCGTCATCATACGTGCATAAGAATAGTCAGTCTTAATGACCTTTATGCATTCGAATGAGCATCCCCCACAAACTGTATGCATCCTCTTGCAGGAATAATTCGTGTATAAAAGGGAGTCAGAAGTAAGTAGTAGCTTCAGGTAGAAGTAATACATCATTTACCCGAAAAACTACTACTACGAACGAATTCGTGAATATCTGGAAAGAGAGAAAACTATGAGTGTGAAATACACAGCTCAAGATGCTATCAGTTCCTCGCATCATCAACATGATTCACAATGTATATTACTCGGTGTGAGACTGCAGTGCAATCACAGATGAACCGAAACAAGAAGACGACGATGAAGCGCTCGTAGAGACGGATGGTGAATCTGGTTATTCATCGTTGTAAAAATGTCGGGTATTAAAGTGTGTTAGAACAGACGAAGCTTAACATCATGCATAACTATGCGTGTCGTTCATGCACGTCACACTATAAACTGGGTAAATAACCCTCACAACATTGAGGAGAGTTTTATCAAAGTGGGCGTATGCACTTGTATACCCATTCAGGTCGAGACTAAATGTGATCCTAAATGTTACTGAATTTCCCCTAAGGTGCATGCCTCGCTTCATCTGCATCGGTTATGCCTATACCGTCAGAGGAGACAGGAGAAAAATAAAGCGTGTAGTGGCAGTTGTAGTAGCGTGGTTGAGTGTAAACTAATAGAGGGGTTGACAACACAAGCAATAATCAAATCGAGATATGAAATCTTTGACCCCCATTGGTGATTCGGTTTTAAAGGGCATATACGAAGAATATGAGATCATCTGAGGTTAGTCATCCGTGTCCCATGTAGGGATGTGCGACTACTAGTGGATCGAGATTAGAGGGTCGCATGCATATTCTTCAGTCATTATATGTCTAAATCCACAAGTTGTCAAACGCTCATAATATCTTTTTCTTGGTATTCTTCTCGGACTGAAAAGTTTCCAGAAGAAAACACAAAAGAAAAAACGGAGTGACAGTCTCTTTTACTGAAGAGAGGAGGAGTATTCTAAATACCGACCTAAAAAATACCAATATTGTATCCTAAAATGCATATACCATCAAAAAAGAAAACACGGTTGAGACAACAAGGTTTTCATTGTTTAAGGAAAAAAGGCTTTCTTTTCATTTCAATCAGAGATTTTTGTTTGAGTAGCTAGTCTAAGTTTCTTACAGTGTCAAATAGATTTCATTCAATCAAAAAAGAATCCGCAAATCTGCAGGATGATTAATGAAAAGAAATTATGCAATTCAGGTTCTGAAGAAATCAACCACTTGTACAATTAGCAGGGGATGTTTCATCAAACAACAGATCCCAGCCGATTTTGCTGCCTAGTTTCGGCAAGATTTCAGCCACACTTTGGACATCTTTGTCACCCCTTCCGGACACGTTTATAATAATGTTTTCAGTAGGCTTCATAGTCTTTGCTAGATTCACTGCCCCAATGATAGCGTGAGAGGATTCCAAAGCTGGAATGATACCTTCAAGTTGCGATAGGAGTCTGAAGCCTTCAAGGGCTTCCGCATCAGTAGCAGCAATAAACTTTGCTCTACCATTCGCCTTCCACGAAGCAAGTTCAGGACCTACACCTGGGTAGTCCAAACCGGCAGAAACAGAGTGCGTATCGTGGATCTGACCGTCTGTGTCCTGCAATACAAAAGTTTTGACACCGTGGAAAACACCGGGTTTTCCTACAGTCAGTGTAGCAGAATGCCTGTCTGTATCTATACCGTCGCCACCGGCTTCGACACCAAGCATTTTAACAGAAGCGTCATGCTCAAAGGGAGAGAACAAGCCAGTTGAGTTTGAGCCCCCTCCTACACAGGCAACAACAACGTCTGGCAGTTTACCATCGTTGAGTTCTTTGAACTGAGCCTTTGCTTCTTGTCCAATGACAGATTGGAATGTGCGTACCAGTGTTGGATATGGGTGAGGACCGATGGCTGACCCAACAACGTAGTGAGTGGTGCTCAAGTTGGAGACCCAGAACCTGAACGCCTCAGAAGTGGCATCTCTCAGGGTCTTTGTTCCGTTAGTGACCGCAACAACCTTGGCACCCAAAATTCTCATACGGAAAACGTTCAAAGCCTGACGCCTTACATCTTCTGCGCCCATAAACACAGTACATTCCATACCAAACTTGGCAGCAGCGGTAGCTGTAGCTACACCATGTTGACCCGCGCCTGTTTCTGCGATGACTTTGTTCTTACCGAGCCTCTTTGCAATTAAAACCTGAGCGAGGGCATTGTTGATCTTGTGTGAACCAGTGTGATTAAGATCTTCTCTTTTGAGCCAAATCTGAGCACCTCCTGCGTATTCTGACAGTCTCTCAGCTTTGTGGAACGAGGATGGTCTGCCAATGTAAGAATACAGAGAGCGGAACTCTTCCCAGAAAGTGGGATCAGCAACGCAAGCTTCAAAACCTTTTTCAAGTTCCGTCAAACATGCGTGAAGAGCTTCAGGAACATACTGACCACCAAAGTCACCAAAACGTGGATTGAATTTGTGCTCTTCTTCGAATTGTGGCTGAGGGTCGGCAGGATCAGACACAGTGGCACGGGTAAGTGTCGAGCTTGACTCTCTGTTTGGAGTGTAGTCCCCGAGGATCGATTTGATATAGTCTCTCGCAACGATTCCACGTTCACCTGGTTTTGATTCTCCGATGAGTGTAACTATTTTACTTCCGATAACTACACCGTCAGCAGATTTACCCACGTTTAGGAAATGTTCTCTAGTGCTAACACCAAAACCGACAGCCAATGGCTTGTCTCCTGTAAACTGACGAACGTGGTTGGTGAGCTGATCGATGGTGTTGGAAATGGAAACAGTCGCACCAGTAGTGCCCATACGCGATACAACGTAGATAAAAGAGTCCGCTATTTCAGCCAACAACTTTAGCCGTGAATCCGTGGTGGAAGGTGCCACAAGCGGGATATAACTGAGTCCGTACCTGGAACAGTAGCCACGGAACTTGACAGCTTCCTCTGGTGGCAGATCTACGATAATGTAACCGTTCGCGCCTGCCTTAGCTGAGTCCTGGATCATTTTCTCTTCTCCATAGATTAAAAGTGGATTATAGTATCCCATCAAAAGGATGGGAACCGTGACACCAGCATTACGAGCTTTCTTCACCAGTTCCAAGCACATAGGAATAGTGACACCATTATTGAGCGCAACGGTATTAGCCACCTGAATGGTTGGGCCGTCAGCGATAGGATCAGAAAAGGGCAGTCCGAGCTCGATAACATCGACGCCACCATCTTGCATACCTTTCAAGATCGATACTGTATCGTCGATCGTGGGGTAACCCGCTGTGATAAACGTAACGAGTGCATTACGACCTTACGTTAGGATGTTGAAATTCACAATAACGTACCCTCTTTTCTGCAATTTTCAAATGTTTGTCTAAGTTGAGCCGACATGACGTTTTCTAAATCACCAAATATATCAATCTATATATATCATCCGCTCATGATGAGTCAGTTCAGGGTAACTATTATTACACTTTGGAGATTGAGTAAGTATGAAACAAGTAGATAACGCTCTCCTAAAACAGCACGACATTAATCCATTTCTTGTTATTCATTTTTGTTGGAATTTCTTTGTTACGATGATGCGGTACATAAACAAGAGAAATCCATCTTACCTAGAGAAGTATAGGCTGGTTTACACTCCCAGAAACCTGGTGATTTGTTTTCCTCACTGGGCTTACACCAGGACTCATATTTGGAGTAGAAACCACAGATGAAGGGATGCCTGTTTGTGGATATCGCCTCTTGTTGGGGCTCTTGTCTAATATCACGACTTCATGCTGCGGCATCACTTGTTGGTCAGTCTCAGTTCCTAGCTTCTCCTGTGAATACTTGATAATACCACTCAGCTTGTTATATCTCTCGGAATACAACTCCAGTTCCCCTTTAATGTTCGTTATTTGTGACTGGATATCCTGGAGCGCCTCGGACGCTACTATGTTAGACGTAATGAGTTGTACCACTCACGTTTAGACTCTGATGAAAAATCAGCCATCAATCTGAGAAATTCAATCATCTCATATCTAAGTTTCGACACCTGGAATTAGATGGCACACGTATCATATACTAACAGTAGTCTTTATCTCCTCGATCTCACTGATAACGAAGTTTACATTCACTTTGCCGGAAGTTACATCTTCTATCAAGAAGGACTCAGGTAACGACATCTGGGTTTGGTGGTCTGTGCACGACTTTTCTCCCCCTTATTGTCACTTGGCCATTATCTTTTAAGGTCCATTTGCGATCGATCGAGCTCAGTGGGACCCCACACCAGTTTTCTATTGTATCCCTGTCCAGAATAAAAAAGCTCGCCTCTATGATATTCACTGCCAGCAATGTCATTTTCTTGCTTTTGAACGACATGAGATTTTGAATGTTTGTACTCTGGTCTCTATAAGCCAATTGCCAATCTAGAAAGTTCTTTGTGGCGAGGCAGTAAAGGATGTGTTTGATATGAGTTAACTTATATTGGGCACATAGCTCCAGTGCACCTATTAAGTCATCATTGAAATGCGCCAGATGCAAACACAAATAAGTCGCCATCTCTGAGATAAGACCATGTTCAAGATTCATGGCTGGGTGGATCGTGTCTAGTATATAGATAATGGCTGGAACATACGTCTGGTAATGGAGATTCACCACACCTTTTCTTACGGAAAAGATGTACACCTCCAGCATAAACTGGTCAGGTTGTTTCCCAAGTAATGATTCTCTCAATTTGCGGAGAGAGACAAACAAGGATTCGCAGTTTCGGGAGTATTCTAGTTTGGTAACTATCTCATGGAAAAACTCTTCTCGGTTCTCGGAACTTTCCTGAAGTCTCGACTCGCCATTTTTGCTTACAAATCCATACTCCTTAGTTGGCTGTTTGGAGAACCGCAGCTTACGCGCTTCAACTTTCTCCATGAGATCCATGAATCCCTACACCATAGCGGCTTCATCAATACTTCTTGTTCTCGTGGTGTTTCCTCTTAAATTCTAGAATGTAGTGCCAGAAGAGAAACAGTACGATGGTGCACGAGACAAAAAAAGTTATGCGGAAAGCTCCGTTGAAACATCCGCTGCCCATTGTACATTCACCTTGCTCCGCATGCGAATCGTAAAACTTTCCGAAAAGTCTGGTAAACAGAAATGTCGGCACGATTGGGGACAATCCGATAACCCCCCAGAGAAACGAAAACCTTTCTAGGCCAAACAAATCACAAACCAACGCAGGGTAAACAGAGTAGTTAAACCCGTAACCCAGTCCTAGGATAATGGAAACAACTAACAATCCATCTAGTTGGAAGGATGAAAATCCAAGCACGGCTTGGACAACAGCCATTGATGTAGCAGGGAAGATCAAAAGCCATCCTCTGTACTGTTTGAATTTACCAGTTAGAATGTCACCACAAAATCCTGCGAGCACCCTCCCCACACACGATGAGATGGATATGAGCGCCACTTGGAATTGCTGATCTCGTTGGACCAATTGTTCGTAGTTTTCTTGTTGGGAAAATTCTGCGGTAAGCGATCTCACAATGTACCCTACAGAGTATATGTAAAGCTGACCCAATGAGGCCACTATGCCCAATATACTGCATAACGCCCAAAAGCGGGACCCTTTGAAAGCTGAGAAGAAGGTGGGATTTTTTCGGGATCCACTAGTGAACGTCCCTGCAGGAGATCCTACACTTGTCATCTCAATGTAGTCTGGTTGTGATGACTGTTTCTCAAAGTCGCAGGAGCATATGAAAGGAGCATTTATCAGGCAAATCAACGCACTCGAAATTGAAAGAAATAGTAACATACCACCCGTATTACCGGGGAAAAACTCGATCCCTACCACCGAATAGAAAAGTGCACTGAGGCCGTACATCGCGATAGGAACAGATGTAGCTATTCCTCGGCGTGAGGGAAATTTAGATGCACAACATTTGAGACAAGCTGCATTTATCAAGGTAGACCCTGTCCCTACTAGAAACAGAAAAATGCATGAGACTAGTGATGACGAAATCACTCTCTTGTACTGTATGTACAGTCCAAGGTAACTCCCAGATATGCTCAGCGACCCGGTAATAATAGGTAGCGTGAATCTGTAACGGTCTACCAGATAACCTGCTAGTGGACCAGAGATAAGCGAACCGGTCGACCCCACCATGGCGATTTTCGAAGCCTGTGAAGCTGAGTAATCGAGCTGTGAAGCCAATTGGGGGGAGTACGCAGAATAAAGATATAGCGTTCCACAAATGAGGTCTCATTAGAATGGCCAAACATGATTTTCACTTACTGATTATGGCACAAGACGCGATTGTCACGCTTTTAGGTATCACTATCATGTTTCTTTTGCACTCAAGAATGTTAAGGGGCCATTTGTTCATTACTCGTACACTCAGTATGCGGGTTCCTCTTAAAATAGCATTTTTCGGATCAGACTCCTTTAGCATCCGCTGCTTACAGAAGCTTCTGCAGTATGCAAACCCTCGTGTTATTTCGAAAGTTGACGTGATAACCAGAAGTGCCAAACGTGCTGCACGCGACAAAAAAAGTATAGTAGACGTCCCCATCGCTTCGTACGCTACTGGAAATGGATTGCAAGTATACAGAGCTGACTCCAAGTCTGATATTAATTTGCTTTCTCAGAACAATTACAATCTATGTATTGCTGTCTCGTTTGGAAAGCTGATTCCGTCTCAGTTCATCGAACGCCTACAGTTTGGAGGCTTGAATGTTCATCCATCGCTTTTACCACGTTATGCGGGTCCTTCTCCTTTACAGTATGCACTACTAAACCACGACCGAATTACTGGTGTCACTCTGCAAACGCTGCACTCCACAAAATTTGACCAAGGTCTAATTGTCTCCCAGCAAGAGGTTGATACAGCTAGTATCGCGTCTTTTGACACATTGACATTTTCCAACTTATCCGAAAGATTATCTAACATAGGTGGCACATTGTTATGTGATGCCATAGAGAAGCAGGCTTACATTGATCCAACAGGTAAAATTACATCGTATGAGTATAGCTATGCTGGCAAAATTACTCCAGAAATGAGCGAGATTGACTGGTCTCACGATTCCACTGATCATGTGATCAGGAAAATCAATACGCTGGGGTCTGTTTACACTTTCAAATTTTGCAACAGAGATAAAAAAGTCAAGCCATTTGTCGGTTATAAAAGGGTTATTTTTGGGACTCTATGGCGTGGGAGCAACACGGCGCATGGCTCTAAGCCTGGCAGTTTTTGGTTAGACCAAGACGAGCTCTGTGTGAAAACGTCGGACGGTGTTGTAATGACCAATTTGATTAAGTTTGAAGGTTTTGGGTTTGAAACCCCAAAGACGTTTTTCAATCGGTTGGTAAAACGGACCGGAGACACGAGTCATGTATTTACGCTAAACCTCATGTCTTGATTTTATACATTCGTAAAATTCTCCCTAAAACTATCTATAACTTTTCTCCGTCTATTTCAACTTGTAAAACAGTTTAGGAGCGGCACAGTCGTTGATGCAGTGTTGCAGGTGGAAAAATTCTTCAATACAGTCCTCTTTGTAATCCTGTTGGTCATAATCTGGTTGCTCCATAGCCTTGGTGACTCTTTCAGCACACTCGTGATAGTGGTGGAGGTAAGGTTTGCAAGCTTGAGTCTCTTGACATTCGTTTCTCAAGGCATCAAACGGGTCGCCTTCTTCCTCGTCTTCATCCTCTTCATCTTCGTCCTCATCTTCTTCTTCGTCTCCCTCCTCCTCTTCATCTTCCTCATCGTCAGCCTGCTTTACAGTTTCAGAGCTTTCCTCCTCGTGTTGTTCTTCGGGTTGTTCCTCAACATGTTCCGGCTGGTTGTTAGTAACGAGGTTTGATTAACTTACCTCTTCAGCGTAAGCAGCTGGAACAATAGAGTCTATCAAGTCACGCAAAAAGGACATATCTGATGTAGAATATTAATTGAGTGTGATTACCTTTTCAATAATTCTGGAAAAACTATTGGTCGGGAGTTTTTAGGAAACGCACACGACCTTCGTAGGGGAGGCTGGATTTGATGTTCATCCTTCTATACCCTGAATTCCAAAAACCTTGTTTATATTGGTGGACTCATATCCTGGTTTGTTTGTTATTTTTTTTTTGTTTTGTTTTTGTTTTTTTTTTTTTTCAAG
>PPLB01008225.1:31555-53892 GCA_003706365.1 Citeromyces siamensis
AGAATTCCCATGTGAATTCCAGTTTTATCAGGTTCCTTTGGATAGTTTTATACCACTACTCAACTATTGTCTCAACTATGAACATTTCATGAAACGGGACGTTGCGGTTCTCTATGAGAAAAGACCAGAAATTCAATGGAAGAATACAAGATCAGGAGAAGATTAAGAGAATAAGACCAGAAACTGACTGTGTATTTCAATGGAAGAATGCAAGATCAGGACAAGATTAAGAGAATAAGGCCAGATACTGACTGTGTATTTCAATGCAAATAATTGTGCAACACTATATCAATCTAGTGCAAGTACTTTAATTTCATGGAACGCTGATCCGCTAGTCTACCGAACTTGTTTCTGGTCGCTTATATCTTCACAATAATTCCGTTACCAATATTAATATTACCCATTCGTTGTTTTTCATTTTTTGAGCACAATTTACCGTCTACTTCGTCTCTGTCACGAGTTTGAAAAAAAAAAACATCAAGGGGTAAACAATTCTAACCCGGTGTTAGCTCAACGTCTCTTATTATGGCTTGCTCCTTTTTGATTAAAGAGTCAATCGCCAAATATTTTGGCTTTGAAGGCTTCTTATTCTACAATACCAAAGTAACCATTTTAGATATTAAAAAACTTTTGTTTACGGGGAAAATGTTCAATATATATATATATTCACTTTTGTTGCTAAATCGTTACGTAACCAATTTCCAGATATATAGCGCTGTTTGTGCCACCCCTTGATTATATGCAAGTTTGCGCTTATTAAAGTCAATTGATTAGTTAGAATCTCTGAAGAAAGTCCTAAATGTCCTCAAAAGAAGAATTGGAACAGCAACCCATCATCGAGGGAAGAATCTTCATCGGCAACATCAACTACAGGGCGAAGAAGAAGGATGTGTTCGAATTCCTAAAAGATTTCAAAGTGTAAGTAGCGCAAAGTCGCAAATACTAATACAAAGCGAATCTCTCGAGGTCCCGTTAACTACTTTTAAGAGAGGTGACGCGGTTAGAAGGAGAGGACTAGGTTTTGCGTTTGCCACTCTAGCTTCAAACGAAGAGGCCGAGAGAGCTGTCAAAGAGTTGAATGAAACCACTTTCAAAGACAGAGAGGTTATCGTCAAGCCTGCGCGTGCCCCTAAACCGAAATCGGAGAAGAAACAAAAGACCGAAGTTCCAGAGGAGGAAAATTCTACACCTGAAGTGACGCCGACTACGAAAAAAGTGCCATTGAGTGAGGGTACACCGTCCAAGGATACCGTCGTTGTGAAAAATCTCAATGAGGAAACCACGATCCCTGAACTTAAGGACGCATTTGCCGAGTTGAAGCCAGAGTGGGTGCGGATTTTGAGAAGGAAATTGCCTCTTCACATTGTTAAGAAATTGAAAAAGGAGGATGTATTTATTAAGCACAAAGGTATTGCCTTTGTCCGTTTCAAAGATCAAGAAACGCAAAAGAAAGCGGTCGAACTGTTCAACGGTAAACAGATCAAAGGTAAAGAGGTAGCAGTGTCTATTGCCATAGACTCAAAAGTTCCAATCGAAAATGGAGCGGCATGATGGAAAAATAGCTTTGATCGAAAATAATAATAATTGTAAAGTATTTGCATCCTAACACCAGTGTTTACAAAGCCCTAACTTGATGTCACGTGCTTGCGCACGCACAGATTTGTGACTGGTTTATCATTGAGCCCACAAGGTCGTGTTGCGACCAAGTCTATTCTGAATTTTCACACCTTGAGGAAAAATTACCTGATTACACAGAACTTGCGCAATGGGTAGAGTCATTAGAAACCAAAGAAAAGGTGCCGGTTCCATTTTCACTTCTCACACAAGATTGAGAAAGGGAGCTGCCAGACTCAGAACTCTGGACTATGCTGAGCGTCACGGTTACATCCGTGGTATCGTGAAGCAAATCATCCACGACCCAGGTAGAGGTGCTCCTCTCGCCAAAGTTGTCTTCCGTGACCCATACAAGTACAAGCTGAGAGAGGAGACCTTCATTGCTAACGAGGGTGTTTATACTGGTCAATTCATCTACGCCGGTAAGAAGGCTTCTTTGAACATCGGAAACATCTTGCCTCTTTCCGCTGTGCCAGAAGGTACCATCGTCTCCAACGTTGAGGAGAAGGCTGGTGACAGAGGTGCTCTTGGAAGAACCTCCGGTAACTATGTTATTGTTGTCGGTCACAACCATGACGAGGGTAAGACTAGAATTAAACTCCCATCTGGTGCTAAGAAGATTGTGTCTTCTGACGCCAGAGGTGTTATTGGTGTTGTTGCCGGTGGTGGTAGAATTGACAAGCCGTTGCTCAAGGCTGGTAACGCCTACCACAAATACAAGGTCAAGCGTAACTCTTGGCCTAAGACCAGAGGTGTGGCTATGAACCCAGTCGACCACCCTCACGGTGGTGGTAACCATCAGCACATTGGTAAAGCCTCTACCATCTCAAGAGGTGCTGTTCCAGGTCAAAAAGCTGGTCTCATCGCTGCCAGAAGAACCGGTTTGCTCCGTGGTACTCAAAAGACCGCCGACTAAATCTGATGTTTATAATTTGTGTATTTGCGGTGTAGTAAAAGATCTGTGGTATGAATGAGTCATTAGGAGCCCTACTATCAAGCCTATCAATTGCATGCTCTTAAGATATGTATTGGCCTATATATTGTAGGAGGGGGAATAATGTGGCTTTTGTTCCCTTTTGAATCCCATCAAACGTAGAATCACCTCCACGGTGGTGTTCCTATGTCCCATCAACTCCCTGGGCTGGTGTGTTGTAATGTCACAGTCGTTATCGTGAAGATGATACCATCTAAACCATGGAGTCTCCACAGGAAGTTGTCGTCCTTACCCTTTGCAGTGTTTCTAGATTTGTTGGAATTGAATGCTGCAAATCTATAGTTTATATCGTACATATTGATAGTATCCCTAGAGCGTACACTTTTTTGAACTATGCAAACCCTGAAAACGAAGTTTTAGACAGGAAACGATTTCGGAAAAAACAATGAATTAACAAAGAACAAATTTTCTATTTTCACTTTTTTACCTGTTCGTTTTCATTCAGAAACTAAAGATGGTACAGAACTAACACGCCTAACGATATGAACATGTACACGTAATTTAAATGATTTTATTTCCAAGATTACGTTTATGTAGCATTTGTCCCTTATCTAAAATTACTCATGGCAGGCAGAGCCATGCATCAAGAGAAGTGAGTCATAAAGAGTAAAAACGTCGGTAAGGACATTATTCAACTCCTCCTTGATAACTCCTAAAATGCCTAAGTTCACATGTATCCTTAGACACCGATAAACCCGTGTTTTTGGTGTTCCCCCTTCGTCAATCAGAGCACCGCATACGCACACGGCTCCTGCACCGCCATGTATATATACATATAATTAATTGCCACTTGCAACCTATGTTAGAATTGAATTCTTTCCAACTTTGGGATTACGATGATTTCACTCCGCATTCGAGGCATTGGGTTCTCGATGGAGGAATCCCCATTGTGCTTGCTGGTGGCTCGCTTGCAGTTGCTGCTGTAAACTTCGTTATTAATAGAGGTCAGAGTAATTGTATCCACCTTCCACAGACATCAGAGGAACCGCCATTGCTGGCGACTCCAAATGATGAAAATGCTCGTGGTTCACTGAATGAGGCTGAGGTGAAAAATCTGACTTTGTCTCAACGTCACTTTGATATCTCGCGCGCGCAACCACAGAAGGATGATGGATCCCCTCATGGAACACTTCAATTGATACTTCCATCTTTTGCAGATAGAACTCGTGTTGTAGTTGAAATGGTATTCCTTGTTCTTCAACTGGGAATCGCTATGTGCGCTGTTATCGTACCATCCTTGAGATCCGAGTGGAGTGATGCCATTTATGTGCCGTTTCTGCGGTTGGTATTCTCGCTCTACCTCTTGATTTTGGCTGCGCTTCGTACTTCAAAAGTCATGCCGAATCTGTGGACTCATTCTGCTGTCATCTATGGACTCAATATCTTTCCGGAAGCATTCACCTTCCGTTCCGCCTTGATTGATAAATCTATCGAACCGCTGCATCGTTGGTACTACATTTTACAATTTCTCATCGCTATATCTTTGTTGCTAGCGGTATACACAGCCAAAATGACTGGAAAACCAAGTTCGCTGTATATTACAGACCCTAGAGTCAAACCTTCTCCGGAAAACGTCTCATCATTATTTTCCATAATGTCGTATTCGTGGATAGATTCAATGATTTGGAAGTCTTACAAAACCCCAATCACAAAGACTGATATTTGGGGCATGCGTCATGACGACTATGCTTTTTATGTTTTACGCACTTTTGAGGAGATCAAATCGAAAGCAAGGTTCACCAAAAAAATGATTGGATATTTCAAGTATTACCTGATAGCGCAATGCTTTTGGGCATGCCTAGATGCGGTATTGGTTTTTTCTCCGTCCGTGCTGTTGAAGAGCATCTTAGAGTATGTCTCGGATCCTTCCACTACTCCATCCACGCTTGCTTGGCTGTTTGTGTTCTTGATGTTTTTTCTGCGTGTCTTGGACTCAATGGCAAGCGGAAGATCGTTATACTTGGGGAGAAGGGTATGTATCAGGATGAAAGCTTTGATCATTGCCCAAATATATTCTAAAGCTCTGAGAAGACGGATTACTGCTCCTGAAACCAGTGACAAGAAAGAGGAAAAACAGAAAGAAGACAGAGATAAAGAGGACTCATCCGAAGGTGAGTCCAAGAAGCCCGCAGAACTTGGTGCCATCATCAATCTGATGGCTGTAGATGCTTTCAAAGTTTCTGAGATCTGTGGATATCTGCACTACTTTGTGGGTGCGTTGTTGATGGCTACGATTGCTATTGTCCTTTTGTATGGTCTTTTGGGGTGGTCGGCTTTGATAGGTTCTGCTGCTATCATTTTGATGCTCCCAATTAATTATAAGCTGGCGATGAAACTTGGCTCTCTGCAGACAGAGATGCTGGGAGTAACAGACAAACGTATTCAAAAGCTTAACGAAGCTTTTCAAAGTATCAGAATTATCAAGTTTTTCGCATGGGAGAGTAAGTTTGCTGAAGGGATTATGAATACACGTAATGAAGAACTAGCGCTACTGAAATGGCGCTCCATTGTTTGGGTTATGATGGCTTTCATATGGTTCACAACCCCAACCATGATTTCGCTCTTCTCATTTTACTGCTATACTATGATTGCAGGTAACACACTCACCACCCCTGTTGCTTTCACGGCATTGTCATTGTTCAATTTGCTAAGAACTCCTCTCGACCAGCTCTCGGACATGACTTCTTTTGTAATTCAATCCAAGGTATCTCTGGACCGTGTCGAGGCATTTTTGTCCGAGGAAGAGACCGATAAATATGACCAGTTAGGTAACTCCGGTGGACCAAACACCCCGAGAATTGGTTTTGACAATGCCACCTTCTCGTGGAATAAAATGTCTGAAACAGATTTTAGACTGAGGTCGCTGAACATTGAATTCAAAGAGGAAAAACTGAATGTTGTCTTTGGTCCTACTGGTTCTGGGAAGACTTCTCTTCTATTGGCCTTGATGGGAGAAATGCAACTGCTGGAAGGGTCCGTTTCGCTCCCTGGTACCGAACCTCGTGACGAGCTGATTGCTGATCCTAACACCGGTCTTACTGATTCGGTGGCATATTGTGCGCAAGCTGCCTGGCTCTTGAATGACACAGTAAAGAATAACATCGTATTTGCTGCAGATTTCGACCAGAAGCGGTACGATGATGTCGTTGAAGCTTGTGGACTGAAACGCGACTTCGAGCAATTCGAGGCAGGCGACGCTACGGAGATTGGAGAAAAGGGTATTACTCTGTCTGGTGGTCAGAAGCAACGTGTGTCTCTTGCCAGAGCACTGTACTCGCCTGCAAAGCATGTTCTTCTTGATGATTGTCTGAGTGCCGTGGATTCGCACACAGCTTTGTGGATTTACGACAATTGCATCTCTGGTCCATTGATGAAAAACCGCACATGCATCTTAGTATCTCATAATGTGGCGTTAACTGTTCAAAAGGCGGAATGGATCGTTTTACTGGATAACGGCAAAGTGAAAACTCAGGGTACCCCGGAAAGCTTGCTGGACTCTGGTGATCTTGGAGACGATGAATTTGTCAAGACAAGTGTCCTCAACTCTCGCACAACATCTACCATGAACATGGCATCTTTGTCGGACAAGAATGCAGAGATGAAGTCTAGCGCGTCAAAGATTGACGCTAAGCTCAAGGCCGTGTCTGATCTGCACGAGCGTGATGTCGTTGAATCCATTATTCCCAAACCTGATGATACGGAACCATCTAGAAAGGGTAAACTGATTGAGGAAGAGCGCCAGGCAATTGGTACTGTGGATTGGAAAGTGTACTCTTGGTACGGCAATGTATTTGGCGGTATTCCAATTTTGGGTCTGTTTATTGCCCTACTGATTGGTTCTCAGCTGGTTTACATGGGTCAGTCATTTTGGTTGAGAAAATGGTCCTTAACAGCTGAGGAGAGTATTGTTGCAACTTTCAGCGTCTCGCCATTATCAACGATAGCGACTTTAAAACAAACTATGGCTCGCGTCGATTGGCATAGACCGATCGGGGGAGACAAGTTCCGTATCTTTTCGGGATCTCCTCACTCGACAATGTTCTACATTCTGATATATGCTTTGATTGGTATCGGATATTCTGGTGTTGCCTGTCTCCGTGTTCTGATAACCTTTCTTGCATCCATTAGAGCGTCAAGTATCATCTTCGAGTCCGTGCTAAATAAGGCTCTGCATGCCAAAGTTCGCTTTTTCGATGCTACCCCGATTGGTAGAATCATGAACAGGTTTTCCAAAGATATCGAGTCTGTTGACCAGGAGCTTGGACCTTACGCTGAAGCTTTCGTAGCAACCGTTATTCAGTGTATCGCAACCATTGCTCTGATTTGTTTTGTTACTCCAGGCTTTATCGTTTTTGGTATTATCATAACGCTCCTTTACTACGTGGTTGGTATACTATACTTGTCCACATCGAGAGAATTGAAGCGGTTTGACTCTGTGACCAGGTCCCCGATCCACCAACATTTTACAGAGACTCTTGTTGGTGTAACCACCATCCGTGCTTATGGAGATGAACGCCGT
This sequence comes from Citeromyces siamensis, assembly GCA_003706365.1. Lineage (NCBI taxonomy): Eukaryota > Fungi > Ascomycota > Pichiomycetes > Pichiales > Pichiaceae > Citeromyces > Citeromyces siamensis. The sequence goes on from PPLB01008225.1 coordinate 38,683, forward strand.
TTCATGAGACAGAACCTCGAAAAGATTGACGATAATAATGCCCCGTTTTTCTACATGTGGGTGGCCAACCGTTGGCTTTCCTTCAGAGTCGATCTTGTGGGGACTTTTGTTACGTTTTTCGCGGGTGTGTTTGTGTTGCTCAATGTGGACTTAATAGATGCCGGGTTAGCTGGTCTTTCACTTTCGTACGCCATCGCATTCACTGACTCCGCGCTGTGGGTGGTGAGGTTGTATGCAACCGTGGAGATGAACATGAACAGTGTAGAAAGATTGAAGGAGTATCTAGAGATTGAGCAAGAGCCACCAGCTTCGATCCCGAAGACACAGCCTCTTGCATCGTGGCCCGAAAAGGGAGAAATTGAAGTGTCAAACGTTTCTTTGAGATACGCGCCGGAACTGCCAAGGGTAATTAACAATGTTAGTTTCAAAGTCGAGTCCAATCACAAGGTCGGTATAGTGGGGAGAACAGGTGCTGGAAAGTCCACCATTATTACCGCGTTCTTCAGATTTATCGACCCGGAAGAAGGCTTTATCAAGATTGATGGCGTAGACATCACCTCCATTGGTCTCAAAGACTTGAGATCTGCGATTACCATTATTCCACAGGATCCAACATTATTCACGGGAACTATCAGATCTAATCTGGATCCTTTTGAACAGTATAGCGATGAAGAGATTTTCAGAGCTCTAAAAAGAGTGAATTTGATCGATGGAACTGAGCTGGCAGAAGAGTCTACACCGGATGAGAATGTCAACAAGTTTCTGAAACTGGACAATGAGGTCAAAGAAGGAGGATCTAATCTCTCTCAAGGTCAGAGACAGTTGATGTGTTTGGCGAGATCGCTGCTAAAGAGCCCCAAGGTGATTTTATTGGATGAGGCTACTGCTTCTATTGATTACCAATCGGACCAAAAGATTCAGCATACCATTAGGGATGAGTTTTCAGGTAGCACTATCTTGACTATTGCCCATAGACTTAGATCTATCATTGACTATGACAAGATCCTGGTGATGAATGCTGGAAAAGTTGTTGAGTATGATGATCCATATACGCTCATCGTTGACAAGAGCTCGTTGTTCCACGACATGTGCGAAAACAGTGGAGAGCTTGATGTCCTCACTCAAGTGGCGAAAGAGTCGTATATCAAGCGGCGAAAAGATTAGGTATATTGTTTATCCCATTTTTTGATCACCAGACCATCTTCTAGTATGTGTTCGCTTTCTATCAGCTTGTACCCACTAATGAGAGGCCAAATTTTGAATATCAAACTCCAGTAAACGGCACATAGACCCAGAATGAAGAGACCTACGTGTGCATAGTTCGGGAAAGGGGTACCCACTAAGGGTCCAATTGACAACAGGCAGGACAGCAACAGAACAGAGACCAAAGCCCAATGCGGAGCACGAATTGTGGGTGATAATCCCGGGAACCGTTTCCTCACAAGGTATACCCCCATTGCCAAAAATCCGAGAAAGATCTGCTGGGGATAGCTCTCCAAGTTTACAACGTAATTGTAAAGGTTTCCCGGTGCTTTGAACACGAGAAAAAAAGATGTAATGAAGAATGGAAATGAGAGTGCCGGAAGCGGGGATCCAAAAGGAATGTTAGATGCGAAAAATTCTGAAAAGGGAAGGAACCCTTCTCGAAATATCTCTTGGTTCATTCTCGAAATTCCATAGAGAACAACAAACACGTTTCCTGCAGCGCACACAGACACAGAAAATGTGAGAAATTGTCTGCCAATTCTATGTCCAAAAAGCTTCACAAAAAGAAGGCTTCCCACCAGCTGACCGGAGTCTTTCAACTGCTGATGAGGAATTACCACCAGGTATGCCAGATTGACGAGCAGATAGCTGACAAGGACAATTGCAAGGGCAAATGGACCTGCGAGCTTGAGTGTTTTGTCTGGGTTTCTGATCTCTGAGGTCACCGTATGAGCTGAATTCCATCCTGATAATGAGAAGGTAGCTTTGAGAAAGGCTGCTGATACAGAAGCGATTGTGGCATTTTCGCCAGTTTGAAAGAATCGTGTCCACGTCAGTTGGTTTTCCACACTTGTAACACTGGAAGGAAATATGGCAACGTAAAGTCCCGTGAGTCCCAGAACTGCTAGTAGGAAAAGCTTAAGTGCGCCAAGGTAATTTTGAACTAATACCCCATGTCTTGTAGATGTGCCATGGATGATAGTTCCGAGAGTGATTAGAACCAGTCCTGCGTAGCGTGCATTTGCATCTTCAGCATCGTCTAAACCAATGCTATGAAGGAAATACTGGCCGAATACTATGGAGTTTGTTATACAGAAACCAAATAGAAGTGAGTATATGCTGATTATCACAGTCGTGAGCATTCTTGGCTTGTGATAAATGAACTCGAGAAACACTTTGATTCCTCCACTTCGGGGAATGATGGATCCCATCTCTAAGTAAACGTACAACCCTGAGAAGGCCATTACGCCAGCCAAGCCCCATACTAGAAAAAACAGAACTGGTGAGCCACCAACGTCGTTATAGATAAGTGATGGAGTAGCAAAGATGCCCGAACCTACAATTCTAGACACGAGCAGAACTATAGCTGAATAGACGCCCAAATGTCTTCCATGGGGCAGTTCTTCTAAATCGGTCAGATAGGATACTTGTCCCAAAGCTCCCACTGAAAGGGGCACTTCCGAACCAGCAAGTGGTTGCTTTATAGTGGTGCCCTCATCATCAATCGCGTTCAAATACGAGGTAATCGCTTTCTTGGTATGCATCATCCAAAATTACTGCGATAAGCTGGGGCTGTACAGCCCTAATATGTATGATTGTGGAACTTGCGTCATTCGAGGCGTATCTTGCCGTTGATCATATGTGGTTAATGCTTTTTTATTGTTTGTAACTGACTAACCAAAGCAATTAGTGTTCTGTGATTGATTAATAAGCATTGCTGTGCCCAACATAGATAAAATAGAGAAGGAACATGATCGAGCTACTGTGTGTGTGTTTATTTTTTTTTTCTTTTTGTTGTTGTTGTTAATTCTCGATGTTCTGTATTATATCCAGATTTCCTTGAGTTACATCGAGACAGAGTACTTCCAACACACAGAGACAAGATCTCACTTTGTTATCCATACACCACATTCTATTGTTTTAGAACACATGACAACAATTCCCATTATGAAATACTCAATTCTCCACGCAGAAAAAAAGGACTGGACCCATTTTCCGCATCGCACGAATCTTGCGATAGAATTTAATGTCAATTGCTGCAAGGTTAAAATAACCTGGCGCTCAAAGGATCTTGTAAGTCAGTATAAGGGGGTGGCTAACACCAGCAAACGTTCAATTTGACTGATCTAATGACAGTACGACAATTCGGATATTCTAATCAAAAGCCCCTTTCTGTCTGCGCCAAGTATCCTTCAGTTTCAGTCAGGTTTGCCACACCTGAAAATGGCATTGTAAAATTCCAGGTATCATTTCGTACCCAAGACGACTTCTCGAAAGCTGTAGGCATCCTGGATAAAATGGGATACACATCTCATTCGACAAGCTTTGCCGCGCCTTTTTCGCAAGATCTTGTACACATGCACATGGATCCATTTCCCTTACCAAGTCAAAACTTCTTAGACGGGTTCAGTCAGGCAGCAGTTCACGATCTGGGTTTTTCGAATATGTTAAAGCCTTTGAGAGCAGAGCGCGCGGCAGGGTTGGAGGAGTCATCTATCGAACAAATAATACAAATGAGCGATACGCAGTTGTCAAACCTCATTGCGCAAAGACTGGAAAATCCTCATGTCAGGCAATTGGTATGTGTCATCTTGTTTCATCTAATTCCCAGATTGCAAAATTGGAAAAAATAATATAAAGTGAGCGTTTTGCCAAAAGGGGAAAAACGTAAACACATCACATATCGATATATTCAGTGCTATCACATTCCTTCACTAAACCATGTCACGTCCATTCAGAGAATACATCCCTCTGGATGATGACGAAGATTATGATATCCCAAAACCCAACTCCACTTACATAAATGAATCTCCAAAGCGTTTTAAAGCCGATCTATACGATGGCGACGAGCCATCCTCATACGAGATATCTCCTTCAAAGGCTGCTTTGCGATATTCCCCTGCTGTTTCGTTTTGTCGAAGCAGGTCACCACCAAAGTTTGATGAATCCAGCTTTTTGAAACCCGTTGAAGACACCCCGAGATCACGTTTCACCAAGGAAGAGTCACCCAAGAGACTCAGACAGACTCCCATTCTTGTTCTTGATTCTGAAAATGAAGCTGATAAATTTCACCAGAGAACAAGTCCCTCTAGATTTGTTCGCACCCATACGATGCGCTCGAGTGGAAGCTCTCAACATTCGGTACACTCAACGCGCATTCTTCCACCTCCCAAGCCTATCTTTTCAGCGTCAACATTTGCTTCAGCAAATAGAGATGCGTTCGGTGAAAACGTTGACTTGGAACCGGTTGAGTTTAGTCCTGCAATAGCAAACAGAGATGCCTTCAATGAAAAAACAGAGCTACTGCCTTTTGAGTCCAGAACTTCTACAACAAATGGAGACCCTTTCAATGAAAAAATCCAACCGTCACCTTTCGAGGCTAAATCCGCCGCCTCTGTGTACTCCGAAGAAACCTACAGTGGCAGCGGATACGAGCAAAAGGAGGAAAAAATAGAACCTTCTATTTATGATACCCAGTCCACTATTTACGGTGACAATGCAAGCGACTCCGAGGAGTTGGCGGAACGCATGAAAAGTTCTATCAATGAGAATATCTTTGCAGATATCCCTCAGGATTATCAGCCCAGAAGAAATAAGCAGTGCACATCTGCCAAACAGTTTGCGTCCAAAAACGGGAACTTGATATTGGACAACGCGGTGCCTTCGAAATTACTGAATTTCCTTCCCAATACGGGACAAGATGAGTTCCAGTACATGAGATACTCTGCTGTGACGTGTGATCCTGATTTTTTCGTCGAGTCAGGCTTCAATTTGCGTGCCAATGAACTCAAGAGAAGCACCGAATTGGTTGTGTGCATCACCATGTACAACGAATCAGAGTCTGCGTTTTCCAGAACTATGCATGCTGTCATGAAAAACGTTGCCTATCTTTGCAAAAGAAAAAAGTCGCGAGTCTGGGGTGAAAAGGCTTGGGAAAAAGTAGTCATTGTGGTGGTGGCAGATGGAAGAGAAAAAGTCCATAAGGGAGTTCTGGATGTTCTATCCGCGATGGGCGTTTATCAAGACGGTATTGCCAAATCATTCGTGAATAGCAAACCTGTTGAAGCTCATCTATTTGAATATACCACTCAGCTATCCATCGATGAAAATCTCAGCTTTGCGGGAAGTGATAAAGGATTGGTTCCCGTTCAAATCTGCTTTTGTCTCAAGGAGAAGAACGCAAAAAAAATCAATTCCCATCGTTGGCTGTTTAATGCAATCTGTCCGTCCTTGGAACCGAATGTATGTGTCCTATTAGACGTTGGTACCAAGCCAGATACAGATGCTTTATATCACTTGTGGAAGGCGTTTGACAGAGATTCCAATGTGGCAGGTGCAGCTGGTGAGATTAAGACAATCAAGGGTAAATGGGGCAAGAACTTGATGAATCCACTAGTAGCCTCTCAAAATTTCGAGTATAAAATGTCCAATATATTGGATAAACCGATAGAGTCTACCTTCGGTTACATTAGCGTCTTACCTGGAGCGCTTTCAGCTTACCGTTACTGCGCGCTGAAGAATCATGAGGATGGTACTGGCCCTCTCTGTTCTTACTTTAAAGGTGAGAAGCTGGAAGAATCGGATAGTAATAACATGTTTACAGCGAATATGTACCTGGCTGAGGACCGTATTCTGTGTTGGGAACTAGTTGCCAAGAGGGGCGACAAGTGGGTTCTGAAATATGTCAAGGCTGCCAAGGGTGCTACGGATGTGCCTGAGAGGCTACCAGAGTTCATTTCGCAAAGGAGGAGATGGCTCAATGGTGCATTCTTTGCTGCCTTGTATTCTTTACTACATTTCACTCAGATATGGCAAACTGATCATTCCTCTGTGAGAAAATTTTTTCTTCATATGGAGTTCATTTATCAGTTTGTCCAGCTACTTTTTTCCATGTTCAGTTTGAGCAACTTTTACCTGGCATTCTATTACCTGTCTGGTTCGATCATTTCAGACAAGTTTATCCCACATAAAGGCGGATTTTGGATGTTTCAAATTGTCAACTATCTCTGTCTATGTGATCTTGCCGCAATTTTCCTGATTTCGATGGGGAATCGACCACAGGGAGCTCCAAAACTTTTCATGGCTTCGCTGTTCATATTGACATTTTGTGGTGTTTATGCTCTCGTGTGTGGATTCTTCTCCATGATATACACGATTCATGAGCATACCATGGGGAACGCAGGAGAGAGTGCGTTTCTCCAGATTATCATTTCTATGTGCAGTACTTACGGGTTATACGCTGTCATGAGTGTTGTCTATTTGGATCCTTGGCATATTTTGACATCGTCATTGCAATACTTCATCCTTCTGCCGTCTTATACTTGCATGTTGCAGATTTATGCCTTCTGCAATACCCATGACGTGTCTTGGGGTACAAAAGGTGACAATACTCCTCAGTCGAACCTCGGAACCGCCCTTGTGAGAACTGATACTTCTGGTCGAGAAATCGTGGAAGTTGAAATAGTGGGTGAACAGAAAGATATCGATAACGTCTATGATGAGGCACTTTTCAACTTACGTTCCAGGAGAAGTGTTCCACAGTCTGTACGTGACTTTGAACCAAAGCCGAAAGTGACAGACGGTGATCATTACAGAGACATCAGAACGCGGGTTGTTTTGTTTTGGTTGGTGGCCAATCTTGTCCTCGTTATGACAATTACCCAAATCTATGATCCAGGCGCGATCAAAACCAACAAGTACCTTGCATTTATCATGTGGAGTGTTTTCTGTCTGGCCCTTTTCCGTGCCATTGGAAGTATCTGTTACTTGGCCCATCAAGGCCTGAGATGGACTGTGCAGACAAGGCACAAAATGCAAGTCAGCGGGGACAGTTACCGTATGCCCTCATTGGGAGGTTTCAAGACCAAACTGGGAATGTCTGATTGATTTAGCATTAATTTACTTTATGATTCCTGTGATATGTTTCTACTTTTTCGTTGTTGACCTAGAAGGTGTATCATTTTGGAAAACACACATAGACGATACATTGAAGGATAACTAACCTGAAGTCTCTTAAAAGTCACTGCCCGTGAATGGCCGAACAGTGGGCAATCTTCTGACAACGATCTCCTCGAAATTTGCAACAAATATAAAGAGTCATCGTTGGGAAATCATGCAAAATTCACACCGTCAAACAACTCAAAATCTCGCCGACCTAAGCCTTTGCCCTCGTTATGTTCGAAGCACATGAGATAATCATCCAACGCAAATGGCTTTTTATCCGTTTCGTAACCTTCGAAAAACTGAGAATTATCCAAATAATCATCGTTGGTATTCACAGATGATATGCTAGGTGTAACATCCAATCCTGTAATGCTCTTTAAATCGTACAAGTCATGTCGAGTTTCACTCTGGGGTCCATCCGTTCTGCTCTTCCTCAGAAGATTAGTGACAGGAGGATCCCCGCATGAGAAAGTCGAAGACGATCTTTTACGGATACCCTCACCTCGGCACAAATTATCGCGTCTGCTGAAAAGAGAGCCAACAGATGGCGGATATCCTGAAACAGATCCGATTGAGGAAACCGAGTCTCTATGCATGGGATGTGAACCGACAATCTCCTTCTCAAGAAAAAACGGTGAAGTAGAAGGAGACAAGGAGTCACCAAAGGAGCTTTTACGCCTCTTTGTTGGAACATTAGCTTGAAGCGTATAGTTGTCACTCCCAAAGAACTTATAGTGGTCGTTGAAACTGGATGCCAGAACCTTGGCGTTTTGATCAAGCCTTGAAAAATTGCAGTCTGTCCTAGCGGCTTTCCAAAAAATGTAGTCATTGACAATGTCTGCGTTCATCAAGCTTGAAACTTTGAACTTGTCAACTAACCTGCACCACAAGTGTGGGAGAACCGATAACTCTGCTTTGTATTTTGTTGATTGCTGCATCATCGATTGGTAACAAGCCAGAAGAGCCAGTATTTTGCGCTCAAGTTCAGAGGTATAAGTCTGAATGTACTGCATCGAAAGAAGGGTGAAGACCTTAAATATCCGTGGTGACTTCTCCAGCCTGTCAATCTCTGATAGTTTTAATTTAGTTTTACCTGATACAGTATTTGAGTTGGCAAACACAGTAGCGTAAGCAAGCTCAATGCTGCTTGACGCCAAGTTGTGGCCAGTGTCATTAGCTGTCTTTAAATGAATCGACAACCTGGTGACAAAATAGAAGGAAGATATTCTGTTTATCAGAATCTGATGCGCCGCCATGATCTCTTGCATATCTTTTTTCATTTCTGGGGTTAAAGTTTTGTCAGTGCATTGAGATTGGGCTCTTTTTACCTCCTCATCAAAATCCCGCTTCCAAGATTCGAGGCTCTGGTCAATCGTATCCATTTTGCGTTGGACTATGGGACATTCCTCCATGTATAGTTGACAGCACAACTCGTTGAAGGTAACAGGCAACAAGTTCAACAATTTAATGAACTGGATAGTGAATGTCAAGTCCTCCTGCAGACATTTCACTTTAATCAGAGACTCTGGTGGATTCTGAGACTCGATAGTGAACTGAGGCAGAGAAATGTTCAAGTCTAGTTTGATCAACTTCACGAGTATCCTATAACACCAAAACAGTTTGAGTCGAAAAGTTTTCTGCGAGAAACTTAATTCATGTGGGAACACGAGTGAATCTGGATTTATGTGGAGGTTGAGCATCTTGATGAAACTCTGTCCCGTGGCTAGTAGATCAACAATCAAATCTTTGAGCTCGTTGGCCTGGGATTTTGCTTCTGCTGTGTCAACGGCATGTTCCAAAATTGTTTCCAAATCGACTGAACACCGTGGCATTTCAAAAATGGCCAGATAATGAAGCAATAGAAGTACTATAGATAGCTTCTCCAGAGAGGGTGTCATGAAGTTTATCTTGTTGACGATTTTTTTGATATTGGCAAACGATATGAGCTTTTGAGCTTGTCTGATTGAAGCACTCAGAGGATCTGCTGCCTTTGCCTCTAGATCACCACATGCGTTTCCAGCTGCGGTAGAAAGAGAAAACTTCATTATGATGATAAGCTGGATCACCAGCGACTGTTCGCTTTCGGAAAAGTCAATAGGCTGCAAACCACTATCCATGGCTTTTGAGAAATCTTCATACTTGTGCAGGAACCTGAAATAACGATTGTAAAAACGTTCAGAGTCCAGTATCGGAATCAGCTTGTTGAAATGGTTGAAGAATTTCCACACCAAGTGGTCGAGGTTGAGATGGTCTTCCTTCAGTGAATTTACCGCTTTCCCGGATTTGTTGTTGCGGTGTATAAGAGGGATGATCAGCTTGCTGAATACCAGATTCAGATACCGATTCAGTGACGTGTGATATTTGTCCAATATTGTATCTTCCATGCTTGTATTCCCATCGTAGATTCTTGCTTCATTGCTTGGTGAATTGGTATTTTCATAAGACGCTTTCTGACACAGATGAACCTGGTAATTCGATTTGAGATCTAACTGTTTCAAAAACTCACTAGCTGCAGAGTAACCTGATTGGTCAATGAAAACTGATCCATCTTCATGCACTTTCTGCAATGCAGGCCTCATATTCGGAGATGAGTACTCCTGTTCGATGCCTGGGGAAGCCAGCTTACCCCTCAATTGCTCCTTCAACGATTCCACTTGGGCCACGAGCTCATTCTTGTCGAGTTCCAATGTCGTGATTTTCTTTTCGAGTGTCTTTGTGTAGCCCTTGGGGAATGAATCCCTCGTGAGTCTATCACTCACTTTACATGTAAAATTGATCTTTGCGCAATTGGCACATTGTGGTAAGTTTCCATCGCACTTGATCTTTTTGACTCTGCACCTGTCACATGCCTGCGATATACGTTCCTTACCTGTAAGCGGGTTCCGTATGAGGCTCCTACTGTTAGTGGAGAAGATTGCGGGGTTACACTTACAGTTCTGTGTCTTGCTTTCTCCCCATTTTTTGTTCTCCACCTCTGGCAAAATAGTATAAACGTTATTGATGAAATGCGCGAGTCGTGCTGTTATATATTTGCAACAGTTCTCAAACGGGAAGCTGTGCTATTATGTCATTCATAGCAGATCGCATGACAGAGGAAACCAACCAGCTGGGGTACATGAGAAAGTTTGTCGTGCATGCAGCAATCGGACCAGCGGAACCCGTCCGGTTATGTTGAATTTTCACGCAAAAACCCCGGGTGAAGTTTTATATGGATAGTTGTATGTGATCTAACATGGTTAAAATGCAATATGGCTTTAAATGAAGCCTTATTTCACTTTTCTGTGCAGCTGACCCTATGCAGGCACATGCACCCCGGAAAGGTCATCGTTCTGCATACGAGCAAGCTTAAAGTTTACAAGGCGCGAAACGGTCCGAAAACAACCCGACAAAGTTATCGACTGGCGCACGACGTTTTGGTGAGCTTCATCCCGCGCGTATGCGCTGATATCCCACCGTAGTATCATGACTCACTGGTATTCCGAGGTTATCAAAGGCGTCAGACTGGTAAGTTTTTAGAGATGTGTCCTAACAGCAGGGCGTCCAGCTGTGCGTGCCGCACGTCTGTCAGTGCTATCTGTTTACACCGATCGGCTGTATTCTCGTATGGATGATGCTGTACGGTGTAAATGAGATCATTAAGCTTACTACTATCAAGTTCCCAGCTTCCGTGTGTCTCATGCTGGTGAATTTTGGTCTGCTGTGTCTGTCTTCGAGGTTTTTAGGTAAATCGACAACGTCAAAAGTGGTTAAAATAATCGAAGTCCCTGCTGGCTTCTCGCTGAAATGGATAAATATCTTTTTCACTCCGTCGTTTGTGACTCTACCTCTGGCAGACAAGATTAGTGTCAAGGAAGCGTTTATAATCGCCGCAGTATTCGTGTTTGGGTACGTTATAATGGCTGCGTTTATGGCGTATGTTGTACTGGGATTACAGAAACTGCTGGGTACAAACAAGCGAACTTTCATGGAAGACCCAAACCCTGAACCCTTGCCATCGGAAGCTGCATCTTCAAATACAGTAGAGCTTACTCCGATAACAGTGCCTCAAAAGAGTATGCCGCGACCGTCCGATAATGTTGAACCTCATCATTCTCGCAAAAGTAGCTCGTCGTCAGATCCCGATAGAGAAATCGAGATATTTTCTCAGTATGTGGCAGAGTTGCCTCCGCAATCCAAAGTAATTGCCAAGTTTATGACAGGCTACTTTGATTGGGGCTTTTATCTCCTTGTGCTCGCAGGAGGCATACCCACGTACTACGCGGCAGATTATGCTCTGCCTCTACATCTTGCTATAGCTGTGTTATTGTTCAGAGCGGCGCTGTTAGTCCCGGCCAAGTGGAAGAAGTTTTGTCATCCTATTCTGGTAAGTTTTGCTTTCACACTTTTGATGATCTATATTTTCGCAGTGATCAAAAGAGACCCCTTTCTCGACACCATACGAGATTACAAGACAGGAAGAACGTATCTGTATCTCTTTGGAGAGGCTGCTATCAAAAAATGGCCCGGCGCGGGTGATGTGCTGTCGTCATTGATGGATATAGCGATTGTCTCGCTTTCATTGCCCATGTTCAATTACCGTGCTGATCTTCGTCGGTACTTTTTCACATTGATGCCACCCGTCCTGGTATGTTCGTTTGCGAGTTTCTTTGTATATCCCCCCTTATGCTACCACATTGGGATTTCCCCACAGAGATCGCTCGGTTTCGTTGGCCGCTCCGTGACGCTCGCCCTAGGTACTCCTTTGGTCCAGGCACTCGGCGGCTCAGTACCTCTTATGTCTGTTACAACCATTGTTTCTGGAATCTTGGGTGTTCTTTCAGGCGATTTTATGTTTGGACCCAAATTTTTGCGGATCAAAAGAGACGACTTCGTAACAAGAGGAGTTACCCTAGGTGTCAACTGCGGTGCAGTCTCTACTGCTCACCTCCTGACAGTAGATCCTCGAGCAGCAGCCATGAGCACGTTGAGCTTTGTATTGTTTGGAACAGTGATGGTTATCCTGAGCGCGATAACGCCAATAGTTAGAATCATTCAACAGTGGGTGAATTTATGAATCGATAGAAAAAAAACATATCTTTTTTTAAGTAGTTTTTCCTCGTTATATACGCAATCAATATGCTGGTGCGATTCCAATGGTCTGTTGGTACTCAGCCAAAGTGCAATACTTGTAATCCACTTCCAATTGCTTCGCAATTTCTGCACCCAGTTCTTTCTGTAGTAAGCCCCAGTATTGTGCCACTCTCTCCTTCAATGCAGGAACAGTGATCGAAGAAGCATGACCCACCACGTTCCTGATAAACGATTTCTTTTGTTGATCGTTGAACACTTTCTCATAAAGCGCTCTTGGCTGTTCAATGTCCAATTCAGAAATACCGCTAATGTAAAAGTAGGCAGATTTTTCCCAAATCTTAAACTCGTGGTCCGCCTTTAATTCAGTTTGCTGTTTCAGTTGGGCCTTCTCCTCTTCCGACCTGGGTACAACTCCAACAAACTTTCCGTTCAAACCAGCTGTCAGCTCGCCATTCTTTTGCAGCTCAACAGAATTAATTGGTAGGATGGTGGACATGAAATTCGGTCTAAATCCTTGGTTGTCAATGGTGGCAGGTCCGTCTCTTTGGAAGTTTCCAGCCAAAAACGGACATCCAGATCCCTTTTCAAACGTTCTTGGTCTGTTTGCAGGAAGCTGATTGTAATTGACGCCCAGTCTGTGGCGATGAGTATCGTTGTAAGAGAAAAGTCTTGACTGAAGCACAGGATCATTGGATGGCTCTATTCCCGGCACAAGATGAGATGGAGCAAAAGCGATTTGCTCAATTTCAGCGTGATAGTTTTCGATATTTTTATCGAGTACCATTCTACCAAACTTCCTGAGTGGGAACTGTTTATGAGGCCAAATCTTTGTCAAATCGTTAACAGAGTATCTAAACTCTTCTGCCTGTTCAGGTGACATTACTTGGACGTAGTAAGTCCAGCTGGGGTAATTACCAGCTTCAATTCTCTTGAACAACTCTTGGTTGTTGTAATCTGGAGCAGATGCATTCTTTTCCGCCGCTTCTTCGCCGGTAAATGTCTGGAATCCCTCATCTGCGAGCAAATGAAACTGCACATAGTTGAATGAACCATCTGGCTTGACGAGCTTGAAAGTATGTCCAGAGTAGGCATGCATTTGGCCCCAGCTCTTTGGAGTTCCACGATCTCCAAACATGTACACAACCTGGTGCATAGTCTCCACATTTTGGGTGTAATAGTCCCAAGTATTAGTGGAGTCGGTATTTTGGTTCAAATTTGTTTGAGGGTCTCTCTTTTGACTGTGGATGAAATGTGGGAACTTCAGTGGGTCTCTCAAAAAGAAGACTGGTGTATTGTTGAACACCCAATCCATATTTCCAATGTCCGTTCTAAACTTTATAGAAAACCCTCTTGGATCTCTAAGAGTGTCGGGACTACCACGCTCTCCACCTACCGTTGAAAACCTACATGTCACTGGACATTTATATCCAGGAGTAGCCAAAGGACGAGCATATGTAAGATCGTCTAAAGCATCGGTAAGTTCAAAGTAACCGTGTGCACCACCGCCCTTGGCATGTACTACCCTTTCGGGAATCCTCTCAGCGTCAAAGTGAGACAGTGAATCAATCAAGTTGAAATCCTGCAACAACAACGGCCCACCGGGATGGGAGACTTGAGCGCCGTAAGGGTGGTGAATGTAAGGCACACCGTTCGAAGTTGCATATACCGCAGTATCCTCTTTAGTTTGTTTAAGCTGTTCTGAAGCCATTGGCATAGAATTGGCGATCTCGCACGTATTTATGTGCTGACATCGACCGGTTCTGTAATTGGACAACAGCAATCATATCCTTGCGCGATGCATGCATATTAGTAAGTTTTATGTGCCGAGATCTAAGCAATAATAATGAGGGATAATTTTCTGGCAGTATATCTCCCTCCATTGAAGAGAAAATGTGAATAATCTTTCATCTACAAGAACAATAATCTTTCATCTACAAGAACAAAAAGACCTTCGTAGAGTTAATCAAAATATGCAAGCATGCGCAAGACGATGAAACAGCCACGCAGATGGAAGAGAAGAAGGATTATGTTGCGCAACAATGTGGGGTCAAAAGAAAAATTTAATTTTGCAATCTCTCAGCTAAAATATCCAGAACCTCTCGCGGTGTCTTTTTCCAGTTCAACACATCTTTTACCACACTACAGTAGACTTCTCCATGCGTAACTTCCTCTTTACAAAAGTCACTCACCAGCTTGTTCACTTCGTTTTCACTCCCGTGTCTCTTTAGAAACAGGTACAGCCATCCCCATGAATCACCGATATCTTTGTTAGACTCTAAAGCCTTTTCAAACCATTTTCTAGCAACGGAATTTTTTCCCTGAGCCCAAAGATGCGACGCATAGATGAGCACCACCTGGTAACTGGCATTTGTTTGCCTTAATGCATCCATCATCAGGTTCTTGAGCTGCTGAGGGTTTTCAGCAAATGAAATCAGTTCGCACCAAAGTTCTGGTGCATGCGGATTGATCTTAAGTGCCTTGTTCACAAGAGTCATTGCGTGCGACACATTGTTGTTTCTCTTTTCAAATCGTATCCTCTCTCTCCAAAGCAGCACACTCTTAGGATTCGCGTCCAACGCATTATCTAAGTCGCTTCTCGCACGAATAACCACTTTTAGTTTCTGCTCAGTCACCCTGGACAGGGCAATCCAGAGCAGCGGACACGTGCCAGTCTCATGAGTGCCTTCTAGATACGCCTCGCGAGCTTGTTTGAATTTACCCTGTGATTCAAGAATCTGCCCCTTTTGAAGGTGGAGCTTTTGGCATGTAGGGAATCTTTCAATACCTTCATCGACGAGATCGAGCGCATCTACCGCCATATCAAGCTGTCGTAAAAGAGTTACGCTCTTGTACCACAATCTACAACTCTCAGGAAGCGCCTCTCTTGCCTCTTCGAATGTTTTCAGAGCTTTGGTGTAATTATTCTCGGCACACTCCAATTTTACCATGGCAACCCAAAGATCCTCACTGTCACCAACAACTTTCATCCCT
>PPLB01008230.1:1197-16647 GCA_003706365.1 Citeromyces siamensis
CTATCGCTGTATACGAAACAGACGAGAAGAAGATCCTCGCTTTCGTATTGCACGCAAGACATAGATCAGGATGAATCACAGTACGAGGAACCGCAATCGCTATGTTTTAAATGCGAGCGGCTCACAAAACCCAGAATACCAAGGGATCCTTACGCTGTGCCTCTCAGGAATAGTAAGAAGTGCTATAAGGGACTTGTTGGCTCGTTTGAGGAATCGTTGCTGACAGGCCACACTTCCAAAGCACCTTCCGAGGCTGTTCCCTTTAGCGCCAAGATTGGGGTCACGTCCAAATCGAGCAAGCGACATTTCAAGCAGATCAAGATGAATTTCGGGGCTGTCTATTACAACATGGACTCGGATCACCTCGAGGATGTGAGTGCACCGTACGTTGGGGTTCTTGATCTGGAGCATTATTACATACGGAAAGAGGAGAAAAAGCCGTGTTGCCGGTTTAAAGAGCGGAGATTCCCCGGTTACAAGATCCCCAAATGCGGCACGTTGCAGGTTGTCGTATTGAATAAGGAGAAAACGGTATGCCACATTGCGCTCCTGTCGTATGACATATCTCACCTTCAGGAGAACAGGAAAGTTATTATCAGGAAGTCTACGTTTTCCGATTCCAAAAAGAGGCATTTAGTCTCCACCATGCAGTTTGAAGCTGTTCACGTGCGCGAAAAGGGTTTTTACATTTACGGCGATTTTAAACTTATATTCAGAAACCGCGTGGTAGACTCAGTTACTGAGTCGATGAACTGCGTTGGCAGCAAGACTGAAGTGCACTATGCGGGCAGCTTTCAGATGGATGTTGACCGATACATTTACAAGTGTGCAAATTGTCTCCCCGAAGTGTATTTTTCCGATAGGCAAAACGAGGCTGTCTTCAGTGATGACGAGTCACCAGATTGCTGTGCGGGCTACGATGTCTGTTGATGTATTTTAGGTATTGGGTATTGGGTAATGTATATTTATTATTGGGTGGCTGCTTCCTCTTTTGGAACGGTTTCCTGCAGGTTCGCCATCTATTTCTTAACGCTAGTGCTTGACTTTATCAGCGTTCTTGAACTCACCAAAGTGGTTTGAAAATCACCTTATTGCAACACGACATGTGTTAGTAAACCTCAGCTGAAACGGTTCTCCGAATGGTGTTTTAATTCTAGAACAGAGCGCTCTGTCCTGGTTCGTTGTACTTCTGGCCACTTTGTATGTCCAAAAGTTATCTCTATAATGTGAGAGCGTTGTGATTGCAAACTTGGATTTATGTATCCTTGTGGTGGCTGAACAGATTTGAAGAGAATGAAATAAGATTTTCTCTCGCTATAATGCTTCAGAGCTCCTGGTAGAGGAGACGCTCTTCGCAATGGACCCAGGAATGATTGTGTGCTGAATCATGTAACAGGTCGGTCGTTGTTCTAGACTCAGAACACTGAAAAATTCCAAACTCACCAGAACATTCTAGAGCAGAACCTTTCATGACTAAGGGCCAATTGAAGTATCTTTGTCTCTTGTTCAATCATCAGTGCTTCAACAAAAAACTGAATACTTCTATTTCCGTCTTCAAGTGCACAGAATGACGACATCAAGAAACTCTCGAGTTTAGCAGCAATAACCGAGGACATAAATTGTGATAGCATACATATAACATCCTGTTTACATTGAAGGATCGCCAGATCTAGAACAGAAATACAACTAGAACACTCCAAGGTCCCACTCCAGATCCAGAGTTTTTAACACTGAAATGCAGAACACGTTATTCTAGGGGATGTGATCCATGATAACCAAAATCGTATAAATATAGGTTACCACAAACGTGAACCAAATACAGCGAATCCTTTATGCGAGTATCTTTTTTAGTTGCGTGTCATCTTATCTCGCATATCCTCACACCTTGAAGCATGAATGGGTTTTACGTGAGTCTCTTGGCGATCACGCAACTAATGGCTAGGTTTTAATCCTCGTTGCGGGAACAATAACTACAGGATGCCTGAACTCTGTTTTCACGAAATATCAGGATGCCCAATGTGTTGCAGATTGCGGAACCGACCATGCAAGAGAATTCTCCCAGCCGGTGTTGCAGACACTTCAAATGTTCATTGGTGAGATGCTCTGTTGGATCCTTGTTGCTTGTGATAAATTGGGCTCGCGAAAAGAGTATGAGCCGTTGGTGGAGGGAGATCTGCCAAAGTTAACATCGAAAAATGCTGTAAAGCTGGCAGTTCCAGCTGCCTGCGACATTATTGGAACGACGTTGATGAATCTGGGACTCCTGTACACCCCTGTGAGTATCTACCAGATGTCGAGAGGGTCGCTCATCATTTTTGTGGCGGTATTTTCTGTTTTGTTCTTGAAGCGGCGTATTTCGCGTGTCGAGTGGTTTTCGCTTTTTGTGGTGGTGACTGGTGTTTTTGTCGTTGGGTTGAGTGGTGCTTCTCCGTCTTCTGAGTTGGAAGACTCCAGGTCTGCGGTTGTTGGAATATCGTTGATCCTTCTGGCTGAGGTATTTTCCGCGTGCCAGTTTGTCGTGGAGGAACACATCTTGTCTGCATTCACCATGCCGCCTTTGCAGCTCGTTGGCTGGGAAGGGTTTTACGGTTTCTGTATCACTTTTATGGGGATGGCGATTGCCCATCTTGTATACGGTTCTACCACGGCAGGATCACGTGGCCCTTTTGATATGGTGAATGCGTTCCACGAAATGTTTTCCAACAAGGTGGTCTTGTGGAGCTCGTTAGCGATCATGCTTTCCATCGGGAGCTTTAATTTCTTTGGTATTTCTATCACCAGCAAGCTGAGCGCCACTTCTAGATCCACCATTGATACCTGCCGCACCTTACTTGTCTGGCTGGTTGCGCTCGCCCTCGGATGGGAGTCTTTCAGTTTTTTGCAGGCGTTTGGGTTTGTGCTACTCGTTTGGGGCACACTGGTGTTCAACGGCGCAGTCAAACCGCACTTCCTGCCGACGTGGATGCACCAAGAGGACCACAAACATCTGATTGAAGTTGTTGATGAGGAGATTGAGAGAATGTAAATTAACTTGCCATTTTCGTTTCCAGTGAATTGCAATGTAGGCAGCTATAGTCTAATTGTTGATGAGTGGAAGATTCGAGCAACTATTAACTGTCGAGTTTGTCTACTATAAAGATACACGTAGTGTAATGCTGGGCTAGAATCTTTAGAATGGTGTCGACTCGTTTATGTGATTCGCGGTCAATTGGCGATATGTCTCTCTTGGAGTTTGTGTCTAGAATCTTCTTCTGTGATTTTCTACTTTCCGATGCCCAACGTTACCCAGAGAAGCGGTGGCCTGAGAGGTGTATATGGCGTTCAATATTAGAAAAAAGCGTATAATCTGGAAAAGTATTCTATTCATCCAGTCCAATAGATCACATAATACAAAGTGAGCAGTTTTCTACAAATTACAGTACATACCTATCCATCATAGGTTGGAGGAGTAGCGTCTGGTTACATAGTAAAGAAGCTTCCTGTGCCAAGTGTCCTTGTTCGGCTATGCATAGTGCCTCGCTGGTTAGGTTTCTGATTGCTGGGCGCAAATTCATTTTAGGTCAAAAGGAAATTGTGAAGCAATGCTGTAGTCCGAGATTTCCTGCCTTTTCAACTTTTTGATCAAAGTTATCTTCTCTCAAATCTATTATTTGCGAGAGGCAAATGACGATACGGACGGGAGGCACCTGTTCCTCTTTCAGATGAGCAATGGGCCTTATGGATTTCCCAAAGGCTCAACGTCTAGAAAGCCTTTTGAGAGAAGAGGATTGAAAAAGATTGAAATCACATGATCAAACAATGGCAATGAACAAGGGAACTACAGACAACTATCAAGACGATTGCGCGAGCGCGCTTCGACCACGGCGACGGTTTTACAGATACTTGGTTGGTATCGAATTTTACCTGGCTGGAGCTCACAATGGATTTTAGATACTTGGTTGTATAACTAGGTGATTCAACTTATCTTTTATGTGAAACAAAAAAGAAAAAGTTTTAAGGCTTCATTACAGGCGATGCAACCTAACTAAAGATATAGAGACGGCGACACGTCTTAATATTCTGAGAAGCCGGTTGGATATCTTGAAATGACTATGAATACATCTCATTTTCGTCACCACAAGATATCTTTACTTTATTCATTCTTAACCAATGGCCTGAAAATTACAATCATTAAAATGATTAACCCGGTACTGACAGTTCAATATATAGTGTCTAGAATCGTCGTACAGAATCAGAACATTCTGCATCTTGTTACCAAAACCTCCTTGAGACTCTCTGAAAGAAGATCATTCGCATTGCTATATGCAACAGCTGGAATTCGGTCTATTTTCTTCAATTTACTCACACTATCCTTCGAACTATAAAATAACTTCATAATCTGTTTATCGCTGAGTCGCACACGACGATAAGATGGAGAGTCAGAGGCTTTTCAAATTCCCTGTACTTCAGTTCCCCAACACGGCGAGCGTGAAGACTGCAGGCGTATATTTTTCAGGCGCTTTAGTAAGTAGAATTCGCCGTCGCTTCTGACAAAAGTACGCAATCGGGTTTTGGCTGTTGATTGATGCAGCCATATATTCTAAGACTGTCAATGCGTCCTTGGTACACGTAACATTTGTTGATTGGATACCTGCGATTTGCTCTTCTCTTGGGATGCTGGTTATCAACTCTATCGAGAAATCCAGGCTTCTCAACAGCGACTCGTTTGGTTCTTCATCCACCACTTGGCAGGCGAGGGTTATCCTGTTTGTTGGGTTTTCGCTATTAGCTGTTGGATTTGCTGGATCATTCATCGTGCTAATATTGAAATTTTTGGTCAAGAATTTCAACACTTTCCCCACCGTTGGGATGGGGGTATCCAATGTGATCTCCAACTGCTGCATTATGCTGAGCTGTATTGTACTATGGCTTGTGCAAAGCGTGGAAGATGACGAGTACAACTACTCGCTCGCTTTGTAGAAGAAATGCATATGTAAAGTCGTCAATATATTCATCTATACAGCGGGCATCACTTTTTCTGCGAGAGATCCTAGTACTCTGAGCTCGTATTCGTCAAAGTCAAACAGGTGATCACCAATGGAGATCAGGCTGTCTGAAGTTCTAGGCTTGATTCTGAAATTAGGCGACCTCAAATCGTCAAAGTAGCGGTGCGCTAACACACGCCTCGCCGAGAACCTGGCGTCAGGGTCGTAGGTGAGGACGCCCATAAGGAGATCTAGTGCATCACCAGAAGCATTGGGGAACTGTTTTGCTACCCTGGTGGAGAGTTTGGAGAAAGATCGAGAAGTGTACACAGGTCCGTTGTAACCTGGGTTATATTTATGAATCCACTCGCGATCAGGCTGGCCCAAAAGTTTGGTAATCTCTTTCAACTGAAGCATCGGTGCACTGCCTTGGAATACGGGTCTCCCCAGGTACAACTCGCCAAGCACGCATCCGAGTCCCCAAATATCGATCTTTGTCGTATAAAGAGAGCACCCGATTATAAGTTCCGGGGCACGATAGAAACGTGAACATATGTAAGCGACAGACGGATGGTTGCGTTCCAGCTTCTTTGCAGACCCAAAATCACAGATCTTGAGTTCAAGGTTCGTTGGATCGATCAAGATGTTGGATGGCTTTATATCCCTATGGCAAATTCCAAAACTATGCAAATAGTTCATACCTCGTGCTATCTGGAAAGTGTATACCTGGATATGTGTAAGCGGCAAGATCAGATGCGCATCGTGGTACCTCTTGATCTCGTTTTGCAGGTTCGACGGTAGACACTCCATCACAAGATGCTGATACAATTTACCGTGATCTTTCGCGTTGGGGTAATTGAAGAAAAACTTCAGACACACAACATTGGGATGCGACGTATGACGAAGGATTTCCAACTCTCGGCTCTTGTAATCGGTGAAAAGAGGCACTTTTTTTATGGCAAACGGACCCACGACATCGTCGGGTGGTGAATTAACATCTCTCAGCCTCGATTGAGTAACGGTACCAAACGCGCCTTCACCGATCTTTCTCGTTTCTATTACAATCATCGGTTTCGTCTCATTGGCTTCGTTATTCGTAACCTCTTTGACTAAAAACTCCGCGGCTCGTATCGCGGAAGACGGCCTGTATGCTTTCATTAGGCGATACGTGTGGATCTGGAGGTCTTACCTTTTTCCATGAGTGAAATGGCGAGTGTCACCTCCATACACCCTTGACAGTGGTTTTCGGCACCAACGGGCTGGTGGCGACATTCTATAACAAGCGGCGGCGGAATTTTTCACTTTTCACAATTTAAATGGTTGATATGACACTTTTTTGGCGCTGGTAATTCGCCACATGAGACGCGAGATAGTGGCGTGATGTTAATATATATATATGCATATATATTGGTAAACGGAGAAGAGCGGATTCAAACCGGCTCAGAATTGGGAAAGAATCATAAATAAATTTGTGAGTGCATGATGTACTTGATTGCTTCTGGCATGAAGAAAAAACAAAAGTAAAAAAGAGAAACCTGTTTTATAGACGTTATAGAGAACTTGTCCAACATACTCAGGTAGACGTAAAGCTAAAGTTCTCTGGAAATAGTTCAAGAAGGTTCAACGAATTCTATTACTTTTATTGATGTAATATTGTGTTGAGTAAGGTTTTTATTAGTGATGAGATCTTTACTTTGTAAATCGGTGCGCGTCCCTTATAGAGCATTGTCAAGTGATTTCCTTCGAGAGTGGTAAAAAGCTTGCAACTTAGTTGCAGATACACTCAAGGCTCTTCCATAGATGATCACTATACATCTGGATGATGTTGGTTCCTCAGCCGAGACAAACATGAACCGAAGAATCTCCATCACGACTGAATACCTTCACAGATACTCGTGTTAAGTATTGCTGATCAGACATACTCTAGAAAGCGAATCAGCCAATCTTGACATCTTGTAAAAACTGCCACCAGTCGTCTCCATCTAAATTAGTTTAACAGTAACAAAACAAGATACTCCAAGATCCAAAGCGTTTCGTGGATTTTCTAGTTGATTCTGCAAGATTGGGACGACCGTGTGCCTCCATCATCTAGAGAAAGAGGTGCACTCGATGTTTCTCAACAACCGAAACTTGTTAGAATATGCATTCTAGGTTATAACCCTCAAGTGATAAAGTCCCTAAGCGCATCCTTTGATTACGCATCAGGCATATTGCTTGGTTTCTCCTCCTTTCCACTGGAACCATTCTGAGGTACATATTCACGCGAGTAACATGTTGGGACCGTAACGTACAATAACCACAAGAATAGAAGAGCTGCCCATGAATGCAACAATTCTTGTCCAATGAAACAATATCGTTAGTACCACCATCTGCAAAGAATCAATCTCTTGTTCGCACATCAAGAGTCACTAAATGATATCCAATGAGGATAACACAATTTGTTCAAGTCACACAATTTAAGATTGATAGGTCTAATACCACCTCAATACATTAACGATAATGGGTTGGACGTTTTTGCCAGCAGTTCTTCACATTGTTCAGCGCTTGTCTGGAAACCCGGCATCTTATCATATTTATTTGAAAAAGTGATGAAGTTTGTGATTAGTTGTTTATTCAACATGAAGTTCACTTTTCAGAGAAAACCTCAAGAAAAAAGAGAACTCCTTCAACCGTTATCAATGACGGTTCGTCTATCACTTTTTCCAGAGCTCAACATTATGTTGATGATGCGAGGAACTGACAGCAGTTTGAGCTGTGTAATTCGCACTCATAGTTTTCTCTCTTTCCAGGTATTCAGACGCCGTTCATAGCAATAGTTTTTTCGGGTAAATCTGCTACTTATGGTCTTTTGTCTCCCTTTTATACACGAATTACTCCTGACGTGCACAGCAAAACCTGGTTCGAGTGGTAAAAACGTTCACGTTGGTATTGTACCTACTCGACAATATCTCTATTGACAAAGCGTTTGCCATGGAAGCCATGTGTGATGTCAAAATAGATGAAAATACAATTGTCAGTGCCATCCTTCTTGTTGAAGCGTCTCATGATGATTCGGTAAACACCATTGAACTGATGCAAAGGGTTTGTATGGAATGCTCATTCAGGTCATGAAGAATGACTGTTCTCATGTACGTGTGATGAGGAATGACCTTCTTAATCCAAAGCAGAGTAGCCGGAACCAGTAACCCTTTCTTACTTCACTGCATTCGACATGCATCCTAGTATCGGTTGATCCAATGCACCGACACATTATTGAGACCCACAGAGATTTGCACTCCAAAAAACATAGGCAAACGAGAGCCGGCCGCTCAGAAATGGATTATAATCACACATACATCATCACAACCATCTTGACTTGTTAAGATATTTTTTTTGTTGGAGTTAAGGATTCAATTATTTAGAGAATTCAATACCGGTCGCAGACGAACATAAAAAAGGTGATGATGATGAAAGCACCCCAGGCAAAGCAATTCCATGCAGACGAGTAAAAAATGATCGTCACGGTATCACGACGTGAGATTATTGCCCTAGTTCACCGGATTAACGCTTAGAGTAGTTTATACAAAGATAGACCACTTCATCTCAATATGGCCCCCTACTGAAGCAACCTAATATATACCTGCAGGGAATTCAGATGTATTACTATACTTTTCAGCGGTTGCGGTCAGTGCAGAGAAGCACTTTGATGTAGTATCTGTCAGATATTGTGTATTTTACGTCATTATTCTAAACACCCCACAATCGAAGCAGATGTCTCTGAAAGAACACACGAGGCAATCTTTTTCTGTCAAGAATCCTGAGCATAGCGTACAGTTAAAGTGCATGATGGTTATGATTCATAATATTTGAATATATTGTCATTTATACCATGTCGTATGGCATATTGTTCTGTCATTTCGGGTTTTCTCTTAATAAGACAAACGCTGTCCTAGCATATTTGCCTAACCAACAATCGCGCACCTTTTGGAAAACGTAGTACTATGTGGGAGAACCCTAAAGTCCCGGGTGATGTATAACTTGCCAAAACAACAAGCTCAAATAAGGTATGATCGAGTATGTATACACTGATATTTTAAGCCAGGATAAGTGGAGCGAGCTTACACAGGAGATTCGGATCGTCTTATGCGATCTCAGGCCTATCCAACTTAGGCGAGAAGGATGTCGGCTTCGCTTTATCCCCGAGGAGACCAATATGAGGAGGGTTCACGAACCTCTTCAAGTTCCAACTATGAGTACGTGTCATCGTAGGGGAGCGTTGGAAGCTCGTACAATTTTCAGTTAGTGAGTATATTCTGACACTACTGAGGAAACCATCTCAAGTTTAATTTAAACCTCTTAAGCGGGTATTTTTTTTTTACTTGATATATTTCTTGTAAATCCTATGGGCCCAAACAAATTACTTCGCGTTCATGAATATGCATTCTCCCATGAATAACAATACTGGTTAATCGAGGATCGTGGCATCAATGTGCTATCATTATGAAAGGGGAATAAACCAGAATTTCTTTGAAATGAAACTGACCATTACATCCATCTCACAAATACCAGTGATCTACGTCTCAAAAACTAAGATTCGTGTCCGAACCAACACTATGATCAGAAGCCTATTCGGCCTAAGAGGTGGGTATTTTTCGCCCTTTTTAAACTAACTGCAGCATTCTCTTCAAGCAGGACTGTTTCTGCTGCTCAAACTTTTTCTCAGGCTGCGAAAACTGTCGGTAAGAAATCCGATGCCAAACCGTTGAGAGTCACCAAACGAGAGGAAACGATAAAACACGTTCTACACTGCAATTTCGGGAAAAACAACACCCATTTAACATTAACCGGAGTAGTAGAGGATAAAAACTTTCTATCAAATAACCCAAACTTGGCAGAGAATGATAAAGTGTTGTACTACATGCAACTGCCGGAAAGGGTGAAAGCACACGTTTCTGCTGGCAACGTTGGTTTTAGAAAAGCACAGAGAGGCGAATACGAAGCGGGCTACCAGGTTGCTGCCAAGATGTTTCAGATTATGAAGCAGCGTGACCTGATGAACAAAGATGTCGAGATAGTGATGAAAAATTTTGGAAAGGGAAGATCAGGTTTTATCGATGCGCTCATGGGCAAAGAGGGTACTGTGATCAGGGGCAAGACGGTGAGATTAGGAGACAAGACACCCTTGAAATTTGGTGGTGTCAGGGCCCCGAGACACCGTCGTTTGTGAGAACACCCACTGTACATAGATGTAGTCCTAAGCACGTGACTGTGGATAGGGCTATTTTGCATGTCACGCAAAAAGGTATCCATAATGTATTAAAATATATATGTTTTATCTGCGCCGCCTTGGTTGGTGACACGTGGCGTCTGCCATTTTTCTGTCGGCGCACACCCTTTTGTGAGTTTTTTCATGGTGAAAAAAAACTGTGCATTACCAATACAGTAAGATGGCCGTTGCAGCTAAAGCCAACAGTGCGAAGAAGACCGTCCTCAAGGGAGGCAACGGCAAAAAGGCTATCAAGGTTAGAACCGACACCAGCTTCCACAGACCAAAGACTTTGAAGCTCGCCAGATCTCCTAAATATGTCAAGTCCGTCCCACACTATCCAAGATTCGATGCTTACAAGATTATCCAAACTCCAATCTCCACCGAGTCTGCCATGAAGAAGGTTGACGACTATAACACTTTGGTCTTCCAAGTGCACCTGCAATCCAACAAGCACCAAATCAAGGCTGCTGTCAAGCAGCTCTACGAGGTTGAGGCTCTCTCCGTCCACACCCTCGTCAGACCAAACGGTACCAAAAAGGCTTATGTCAGATTGACCGCTGACTACGAAGCTCTTGACGTTGCTAACAAGATTGGTTACATTTAAGGGTTTGTAGTGGATAATAAAAATGAGATGAATCGGTTAGTTTTTCTTTTTTAGGAACAATACACTTTAATGGAGACCATCTCGCTTCTTTTTTTTTTTTGTTTGTTTGTTTGTTTTGTTTGTTATAAACTACAACAGGTATCAACTCTTGGTTGTTCTATTTCATATTTGCCCAAAAATAAAAAGAAAATCATCATAAGCACAATATTACTAGACTTTTTCAGTGATTATATGTAACAGAAGCTTTATAGATATGTCAGCTTTTTGACCCTGTAAGAGTAAACATTCTTGTGCACCCATGAAAGTACCATTGAGCATGTTTTCCTTTTTCTTGTCTTTTTACATGAGAGGGAAAATCCGGTGTTCCTTCAGAAAGTGAAGGACTCACACACATATGCAATAAATCAGTCCTGTCTACTGTATGTATCTAATCGATAATCATTCACCCTCCAGATTCTAAGAACGTCTTTTGTTTCCGTTGCAAGGAATACCAAGTGTCACAGACAGACACGAAACCCTTTTCTTGGTGTCATACGATTTTCATACTTCACTAGAAGTGATGTATTCAGATCACATCTGCAAATATTGAAAACGATTAAATTTTGTGCCCGATATTTGTATTACATAGAGATGATGTACCCATCTCAAAGTTCCTTTGTTCTGAAAGATTCTTGAATAAACCGGTTCTGCCGACCTCAACCTTCTAGTAAAAGTAGCCGCTTATACGTGAGACATTTGAGGAAGTCCGGAGAATCGGGATGGGATCATCTAGCCTTGTGATTTAAAAATAGAGCTTAACTGTCTCGCTGGTCATTTTGTTACGAATAATCGATTGACAACGTTTTTCTACCACTCAACGGTCATTGATTACCGGACAAAACCATACTAACCATTGATTCTGATTCCTGATCAAGGTACTCGTAGTAATTTTCCATTTCTATACCTAATCAAACAAAGTGGCAAACAGACACCGGTAATATTTGTTGGTTAGAAACTCGATCCTAGCGGGGAAAACGCAGTATTCATAATTCATGTTCTGCGCTGTCACTGTTTGATATCGACCCAAACCACCAGTTAATCGATCATTGGTGTGAAAACCTCGAGGATATCATTCCGATGTGACCCTACTGGCGAAATGGTGAACTGTTTCATCGAGTTTTCTTTTCAATTATGTCCTTGCATTTACAGTCCCATATACGTTATGAGAAGAGGCTGCCACTCTGGAAACCTTATGACTACGCACCGACAAATTAGTGCTGTGAGCTTGACTAGAAGCTTTGCCCTAAGACTGGAATAAAGCCAATCCATGTATGAATGGATAGACCCCTTCCAGCAACAGATAATTTGATGTGTCCTTTATCATTGTAATCTGTTTGGTTCATTTGGTACGAGACGCCGATACGCGTGCTTGGATCACAGTTAGTATTTGTTGCCTAGTCTGAAGCTTTGGTGTACGTGTCAATTGTCGAAGCTATTCCCGAATTCAAAGTGATGCGATACTTGGATCGAAGATATGACAGCCATTTTGGCTCAATCTTACATCAATGTCGTATGCCACTGCAACACATTTTTGCGGACGGTGTTCCAATTTGACGGTATTACATCTCAAATATCTCCTGACCACTTTCATCTTCCTTGAGTGGTTGTCAAAATGTGAAAATAACTTGCACCGAGGTTGGACTTGTTTCTGAAATGGAATCATTAGAGATGGCTACCGAATTCCTACCAAACTGCGACCATTTTATTCCACTCTCAAACACTTTTCCAGCTCTCGTCATTACGCTTACATTAAGTATTCGCAACAGCCGCAAAGACAAGCAAATCTTAAAAACTCATAGGTATGGGACCACCACGATTGCACTCCCGTCATCTATTTCCTATGCAAAGCAATGACCAAAGGTCGATGTTACATATAGAACTAGATTTCTGCGGTTGGACTTGACAGTGCTGGAAAACTACTCTGTGCAAACCAGATGCGATCGACGACACGCGTATGAAGGGGTAGAAATGGGAGATGTTGTACTATGTGAGCTTCTCTCTACAAGAATGACCATGGTGTAAACATCGGTTCATTAAAGAAGCAAGACCCTGGTGCGTGCAAAGCTGCGACGACCTCTAATTGAGTTCTTGATCTCATCACTTCATCTGCACCTACGAACACGGAAGAGACGAGAAATCCCAATCATACTAAATACATTAATGCAATACCTACCCTTTGATAAACTTTGTGCCCTTGGTGATGCTGTTGCCCAATTGATCACAGCAGATCTTTAGCATTTCCTTCTCTCTGTTGTCGAGGGAGTTTAAGATGTCTGCGTCGACCGCCTCCGCGCCCCTTGGAGAGAGCAAGACAGGCAACGCAAAGTAGTTGATGGTTTCGCCGTCCGCGTACTCGCGCTCGATGATGGTTTTGGCGTCGCGTGCACCAGAAATAGAGCTGTTGTCCAAACTGACAAATGCAGACTCGACAACATTGGAGGCACCGTTCACAGCTTTCAAGAGAGAGTCCGCTAGCTTATAACCTGCATAAGCCATTGACAGCGTCGCTGAACCAGCACCGTTCTTCGCCTGAACCACCTCGTCACCAGCGTACTGGACCCGGTGAATGAGCGACTCCTTTTGCTCTTCTGAAAGCTCGTTGTATATGGAGGGTGCGCCGATGGAGAAAACCGGCACGATCGTCTCGCCCGAGTGGCCACCGATGACGCGCACGTCAAACTCTTCAGGATTTCCGCCCTTGCCCATCTCTGTGATAAACTTGTTAGCCCTGACAGTATCGAGCGTAGTGACGCCCAATATTCTGTTGGGCTGGTAGACGCCATATTTTTTCAAAACCTCGCACACGATCGGGACGGTTGAGTTGACCGGGTTTGAAATAACGAGCACAAACGCCTCCGGCGCATTCTCGGCGATAGCGATCGCCAGATCTCTGATGATCCCGCCATTGATACTAAAAAGGTCGTCCCTTGTCATGCCAGGTTTTCTGGGAATCCCTGCCGGGATGATAACCATCCCCGCGCCCGAAAGCGCCTTTTTGAGCCCATCGTTGTCGGGTAAATACGCAAAAGTCTCAGACTTTGTGTTGATGTGGCTCAGGTCCTTACCGACCCCTGGCGCATTCACAACGTCAAAGAGGCTGAGCTCACTCACGTGTGGGTTCATCTTCATAAGCAACGAAAGTGGCTGCCCAATACCACCAGCTGCGCCACAAATTGTCACTTTCATCTTGTTGTTATTGGTGTTGTTATTGGGGAAGCAAGGAGGGAAAAAAATGCGGGTATTTATATTCGATGCATGTCATTAGGTCATCTTTTTTTCTTTTTTTCCGATCATGCGCATGTGCCTGTAGCCCGGGTTTGACAACCTCCGAGGCTACGGAGAAGAGGAAAAAAAAAAACAGTAGGGCTCAATTTTTCTTTCTATAAATAATTAGCGCCAATCAAGGAGCGAATAGAAAATTACTTTGGCGCCACTCCGATCTTGTTCACATTCCGAAACATGAGCACGCCGTCGTTATTCTCGACAAACTGGCAAGACCTTCCCACATTCCATAAGCTCTTCCACATGTTTTCGTCGCTGTGTCTGTAATGTTCACCCATCACTTTCTTGATGGCTTCTGTAGCCTCTCTCGCACGGTAGAATGGTATGCGTGAGACGTAGTGGTGCAAAACATGCGTCTCGATAATATCGTGGAATATGTGTTGTCCGATAAAGCCAAAGTTCCTGTCAATGGTGGCAGCAGCCCCCTTGGCAAAAGTCCACTCTTTTGCTTCATAATGCGGCATCGTTGGGTCTGTATGTTGCAGAAAAGTAACAAACACCAGCCAGTGGTTGACCCACATATATGGGACCAACCAATTGACAACCATGTGGAAAGTGCCAGAGTGCAGCCTCCACAAATATACAAGAGCAAGCGTGGACAGGATGCCGATATCGGACAGCACCACATACCAGTAATCCTTCTTGTCAAAGACAGGAGAGGACGGCCAGTAGTGCGATTTGAAAAACTTGGAGACACCTGGGTAGCTCTGCCCTGTAGCGTTGGTAGCCAGATACAACGGCAGCCCACCAATCTGCTGGAATATAAGCGCAAAGAGTGTGTAGAGGGGTGTCTCTTCCGCTACTTGCGAGATTGAGCTCTTCTTTTTCATCTCAACGTACTCTTCCTTGGTGTAGGGAACAAACACCATATCCCTCGTTATGTGGCCCGTAGCCTTATGGTGCTTTGCATGAGAAAATTTCCAAGAAAAGTACGGAACCATTAAATACGAGTGCAAAATCCATCCAACAGTGTCGTTGACCAGCCTGTAGTTGGAAAAGGCACCGTGCCCACACTCGTGAGCCAAAATCCAGAGCCCGAAACCAAACAGCCCAAGCAAATACGACTGTACCCCCCATAGCAAAAACCTCACAGCCTGGTTATCAACCATTGGAATCAAAAATCCTCCAGTCTTGGAAATAATCACCATCGCCATGATATCGCGAACCACGTACCCCATCGATCTGAAAAGATCGCGCTGAAAACAGTGCTTTGGGATCGCATCTAAAATATCTTTTGTGGTGTAATTAGGTACTTTGAACACATTCCCGTGGGTGTCAATAGCCTGCTTTGTCTCAACAACGACGGAACTCAT
>PPLB01008233.1:400-12719 GCA_003706365.1 Citeromyces siamensis
TGACGAGTGGGAAATTTGTTCGTGAAGTCTTTTACTATGCGTTCGAGAGATTCAGCAGTTGGGTCCAACAGCAGTACGTCATCCACAAAAATGGCCACCAATCCCATCAAGTTGCCCGCAGAATCAGTCTTTTTGAAAAGAGACGGTGTTGTGTGACTGCTCAAGTAACCTTCGGACTTTAGGTACGATGATAGAGTATCGCAAGGCGTAGAAACAGACGCAAAAGCTCAAAGCGGAGTGTCGGTGAGAACGTTTCAGAATACGTTGATGCATTCTGGACATCGCCTCGCCCCTTGTAGCGGTCGTTCTTCCTTGTGAACACCCATTTTGATGGGGCAGCTCGTTTGAATCCGAAGTGACACTTGGTTCGGGATCCCATGTGAGGTTATTTCTATGAGCTTCTAATTCTGTGTTTGCTGCCTCCTGCCATTGGACATGTTCACCTGAAGCCATTGCCGCCTTGAATGACTTAGGTGGTGTAAGAGCATGGTAATCACTAAGATGTCCACAATCATTAGGTTGACCTTTGATAAAACTGATTCGCATACGTGCTCTTTTCTCTTTGTGGCTCCAACTGTCCGATCTATTTCTCTTCCTGGTCCGTTGAGCAACGCTTTCCTCTGACATACGGATTCTGGTAGGCGCTCCAACTAGATCGTCAGTGTCTTAGGAATCTGAGCAAACTGACTCTGTTTACATTCACCAGATTGTAGTTGATGAGAATCCTCTTCTTTGTTCGTTGACGTAGTTAAGAGCGTCAATTCCTTGATCACGATGACTCACATCATGTAGACTGACTTTAGTATCGTGATTCGTTTCCAAACCTTGATCCTGATCAGTATTTGCCTGAACACCAGAATGACTTACATCCAGTGTGGTATCACAGGAACTCGAATGACTAACATTCTCCGAGGGATCATTGGAACTCATATGACTAACATTTTCTTGTTGCAAAATATGTGACTGATCCTCGGCAGCCTCATCATCTTTCGGTTGAAACCTCTAGATCTTCACTCTTCGCCACTCTGAGCACACATTCCAATCCAAGCTGTTCAAACAGGTTTTCGATGTTTTCATACCAAGTCGCGTAGTCTTCCTTCCTTTCCAGGACGATGGCTCCTTTAGCGTAGTTTTTTTGAGTAGTCGAAGCTGAAGTTCTCTCCACAGAATTCGCATTAAACAGCTGAACCAGAGATCAAAGTTATCGGGCTCTTGTAAAATCCGAATAGTTGGTGTAACTGAATTGATCGAAACACGCCCTACCATATCTGTTTTGGTAATACGCGCTCCGTTGAGGTAAAATGGACATGTTGTTATTTGTAATTGGCTGTATTGTTCTATATCGGGAATAAAACTATTTATACGACGATTATACATAAAGCGTATAACGATCATGGCGTATCATTGGCTATCGAGCTGTACACGATGCAAGTGGTAGGCATTTACTATGCGCCTTGCATCCAACAGACCGTCCCCCTGAATGTGTAATCTCCATCTTGCTCACTTTTGTCTCTCATGGGCAGACTCCAGTAGCACCTAGAGGAAGCATCTGTGGTGAGAACAGGAACGTCTGTGCTGTTGAACCAAACCAGGCGTTTGCGTCAGCGAGCGTTGTAAAGTGTAAAAGGCATTTTTCGAGGCCTGCGGTTGGGTGTATCTACTTTCTCGCCATCGGGTTTGATTCAGATATTTTGTGATGAGTTCTGATATGAAGAGGTGACACACAGAAAGTCGAGAGCGGCCCGAGGTAACAACCACAAAGGCGATTAACGTCGTGGTCGTGGAAGGTGGAGTTCAGTTGTAGAGAGTGGGCAAAGGTGTTTTCCGTTGATTGTACGCCTTCACGGGCTGGTGATGGCCGGGGCAGAAGATGAAAACGTGTCTTACTCGCCAGGGCATATAGACTGCGATAGCCACGACGAGTCGCGTATGGCTGAGCACGGTTTCGATGCTTTTCTCCACTATCATTGGAATGGTTTGGCCACACGTTCAACAGATTTTGGAGTCCACCGTGCTGGAAAATGCATTATCGAAGCCATCATTCTCTCCAAGTCGGAAGAAGTAGGCACAATATACCGACCAAAATGTTTTCAACCACACAAGGTGACTCTAGATGATCTATACATGCCTCGTGCCACGGGCACTTGCCACTACAACTTGCCACCGACAATCTTTGTCGCCATCACCACTCCACGGCTTATTCTCCTCTCGTTATGCTCGAAATCTTCCAGCTTAATCTCTTTGGTATGCTCCATGAGGTTTTCGATCTCGCTGGCCATCTGGTGCTTGAGGTCCTCGTCCTTCGTTATAAGCACCAGGTTGGTCTCGAGATCGAGCGAGTACGCCCTCTTGGTGTAGTTGCTACTACCGATAACCGTTGCCGAGGGACATTTTTCCTCCGGGCACGTAATCCAGATTCCCTTGGCGTGGTAGGACCAACCAGTCGCGGTGTTGACGATACCGTTCCTCCACTCGTACACTTTGATGAGGTGCTCCTTGCTCGCGTTTCTCACACGCGACAGAAACGACTTGGCCAAATAGAGGTACGCATCCGGGAGGTACTTGGAGACGCCTGCAGACTGATAGAACGAGTTTGCCTGTGGAGAAGCCGTTATTATCGATCCGCTGGCGTTTGTGTCGAGCAGCGCCTGTTGGATCTCGGGCAGCATATTAAAGTAGCCCGCGGTGAAGGTCCAGTTTATAGCTGTGTGGTCGATAAAGGACAGAAGCGTGAGAATCGCCCGCTTCTCGGTCGACGTGTCCGGGGACAAGAGCGGAGTGAACTGCGATACAGGGTAAACGATGGTTGTCGCTGTGGAGGAACGGTCTAGCCCGCCGTGGCCGTCTGTGCTCCGCAGCAGTGGGGACAGAAGCTGCGTCGTTTTCCTAACAAACTCGCCAGGGTCAATGTGCGGTTCGTGTGCCGAGTTGGACGTGGGCCACTCCAGCTGGAAGCCGCCACTGCCCTGCGAGTGGAGAAGTCTGTAGCTAATCGAAGACACAGCGCTCTGGATCCGGTAGTAGTACTCCGTGAGAGGGGAGTGTCTAAACAGGTAGTACCGGTCCTGTCTGTTGGTGAAATAGTCCTCGGAAAGATTGGCACCGGACAGCATGACCTCGTCGTCAAACCCGTAAATCTTCATGTGCTGCAACCCCCATCCTTCGTTGAACCGGCGCGGGATCCATTTTTTCTTGAGCCCGTTGAGCTGCGGCGTGTGGTAGAGGCGAATATCGATTCTTGAACCAAACTCTGCCTCCAAACTCGCCAAGAGACTCGCTGACGAGCTGGCAGGGCTCTCCCGCGTCGACCGCAGACAGTCTACAAGGAGAAACACTTTCAAATCTTGGTGCCTACGCATCGTCTCGCGGATAACCTGTACCAGCTCGTGCTGAGACTTGCCCACGTAGAGCGACGATAAAAACACTCTTTTCCTCGCGTTTTGGATCTTCTCCTTCAGCGTGCGGTAGAAGTGCGACGGATCGTTCAAAATCTCGATCTCGTGCGTCTCGAGCTCGAATCGTGGTGCTATACCGTCTAGCTGCCCGGCTACGCGCGCCAGCTTTGGGTGAAAGCCTTCGATAGTTAGCGGACAATTCACTGCGGGCTGCTGCGGCGGGATTATCTTGTGTTGGCGAAAGAGGAACCGTTTGTGGAGGAGATATTGAAGGAGGGAGGAAAACATGGGCGTTGAATTAGATAAGCTATGCAGGATGTCGGGATCGATGCACCCGGTGAGGCCCATGGAGATTTTTCCGTACGATGTGGTGGGTGATCGATGACTACTGCGGGATTAATATGAGTAATCCTAGTTCTGCTTGCACTTGTTCCAGCATAGGCACGTATTGCATGTTTATAGTCAGGTTCAAGGAGGGTACAAGGTGAGAGAGTTTTCACGTATGCAGTCATGTAAAAATCAAATCACAAGACTGTTTGGTTTGCTACCAATGCGATTTAAAGTCGGGTTTATAAAAGATTTTTGGTATGCCCGACACCTCATATACCCATATAACATAGTCAGTATTATAGACTTGTTTCCATCACTCGATAAACAATATCTACAAGAGAGAGAAAATAAGGTCAACCACTTTGTAGTAGAAAAACAGGCTACAACTTTTATACATTCAAGAATATCTTGCATGTCACCTTGCATAAATATGCACATCGCTTATGCACAGATGAACCCTAAATATTATCTTGTGCCAGTATCAACCGCCATATTTGCTGTGCTAACAAGGAAAACGAGGTTGTAGAGATCAATATGTTAAACTGGACACTCTCCAAGAGGCACGTTGAGACTTGCATATATCGATCCTTTGCATACTGTGAAACAGACATGTTTGAGAAGGAAGCTGTCTGTTGCTTTCTGTTTTACCAAGTGAGTGGGACCAGCAATCTGAAACACGTCTGTCTTTCATTACAAGATCATCTCGAATTTATCCTGTTGATGATAAATACACCACTCTTTTGGGGAAGCGATTTCTTGGACACTATGCAAAGTATCGGCAAATAGACTTTGGCACCAATTGGAGAGTCTACTCATGTTTTCCTCCGTCCAGATTCATTGAGCACGTCCCAAAGTGATTAAAAACCATCTTGTATCTCAAAGTTATCCATCTTTGTTGAATTACGGTCTGCTTCCTAGCTGATATGAAGAGATCATCAATATAGATATAAAATATAACTGGTCCACTCAACCTCAGATTCATTTGTTGCAAGTTTGACCACCATAGCCAGATAACCCTCCAATTGTTCCATATAAAGGGTTCCTTTCCGTTCCATTTATAATTAATTGAGTAGGTGCATATTGCAATTCTAGATTGTTCTGGAATAGTCAGCTAAAAAGCATTGATCATGGTGGATTACCAGAAAAGTGAACCCATTATATGCCTTGTACGCGGCAGCGTACTATTCTAGAACGCTCTATGTTGTTCTAACATTCAAGAATCTCCTCCTGCATCACATACTTAGGATCAAATGGCAGAAAAAGAGTCATCTCTTTTGAAAACCTCATCCGGAGGCTTCCATACACGTGCGAGCTAAATTAAGCACTATATTAAAGACTCGCATGTCCTGTTAGTCACCGGCTAGTCATCCATCTAAGCAAAACAAGGAAAACAAAATGAAATTTCAAGGCGACTAAAAAAAAAAAACGCTACGCAAACTTTTGAAAATCCAAAGTGATGACTTGAAACTGGAAAAGTACCACACTCTTGCCTGCCCTGGTTAAGCCTGATTGATCTCAATCATCAATTAAATGGACATATCAGACACTTGGAGTAACTCCACAGGGGTGCAATCAAGAGATGTTCACAAAGGGCTTTACAGCTTGGACAGGAAGAACCACCACAGGGTTGCGTGATGGTTTCGCATCCAGATACTTTCGCTTCGCGATGTCCAGTATTTTGACGATATGGATTATAATTGATCTCAGCGATTAGGTCGATGGTTCCATCTTTGCGGTCAACTTTCAATCATGAATCATATATAGTGGGGTTACACTGTTCACCATTGATGAGTTTCCCTCAAACTTGCATGACATTCTATTTGTATCACTAGAATTTTACCTCATTCCGGTTTCGTGTCAAGTGCTCCGAAACTAGGATGAATTTCGAATGCAATGCAGGAGAAATAACCACTGTATTCGGTTGCGTTGTTTTTGATCAAGAGCGTCATTCGTCGTGACGTTTATGAACTCGAATGATCATTCCATCACTCTTGGTATCTTGCAGGAATAGTTTGTGAGTCAAAATTAAGGAGCAGCTTCAGGTGAGAATAATAAATTCACCCGAGAAACTATTACCATGGAAGGTTCCCCTGTACATTATACCAAGGAGTGTGAAAAATGAAAATCAACTCTCTTGGTATCAATTCCAAAGGCTCTTCTCTCAATTGGGCTTAAAAAGGAGGTTGATGCTGCTCATGAATCAACTATTGAGGACGTTGATATGAAAAGAGTAAATCACCATGACTCGGCTACCGATGCGTTTTCATTTCTTACTCTGAGAAGTTGGCATGCATTGAAAGAGCTACGCGACAAGTGATTAGAGATATATCACTCGCACATATCTCGAAATACAGCAAGCTCCTCAACACTGATCCGAAAGTGCGTTGAAGCGAAAAAGTGAGTACTTGCCTGCTGCAATCAAGAAAGGAAACCGACAAGTCAAAGTCAGAAAATCAAGAAACGGAATCCCTGAATTTGTCGATGAAAAGGTCATCTGAAGGCAGATTGCCCTCAGAACCCCAGGAGCAAGACTTGGAGCTATTTATTCGGCCATGTACCACCACCCACAAAATCAAGAAAGAGGTCTCAATCTGTCAATCCTTATTGTGCCATAGCTTCGGATCATACACAATGCTGAAGCGATCCGGCTTACGGTAGAACAGGGCAAGACACCAAGCCACACTGTGCTCATTTTCTCGGTCCAAATTGCCATTTTTGGTAAGCAGAACTGGCGATGCGGGATGAACCGAACGTGGAGTTAAGAAATACACGCTCATCAGACACCGCAAAAGGTGTTAATTCATCTAGACAGCCGGACGGTGGCCATGGAAGTCGGGACCCGCTAAGGAGTGCGTAACAACTCACCGGCCGAATGAACTAGCCCTGAAAACGGATGGCGCTCAAGCGTGTTACCTATACTTCACCGTCAGGGTTTAAAATGATGCTCTGACGAGTAGGCAGGCGTGGTGGTCATAGCAAATACTCAAATGAGAACTTTGAAGACTGAAGTGGGCAAAGGTTCCACGTCAACTGTATTTGGACGTGGGTTAGTCGAACTAAGAGATGGGGAAGCTCCGTTTCAAAGCGCCTGATTTTTTTTAGGCCACCATCGAAAGGGAATCCGGTTAATATTCCGGAACCTGGATATGGATTCTTCACGATAACGTAACTGAATGTGGAGACGCCGGCACAAGCCGTGGGAGGAGTTCTCTTTTCTTCTTAGCAGCTTGTTCGTAAGTTGGGTTGGAATTTGTAGGCACTCTGGAAACGAGTTGGGGATCCAAGCGTTATATGCAAATGTATTTGACCATCAGTGACACAAATGCGAGTTTCCTGAGATGGATTTCATTCCACCTGTTGAATGGACGTATGAGAATTAACCCAAGGCGTTTAATCAGAGACATTCATACGATTACCAGAAAAAGAAAGGGAGAGTGTCAACCCCGGAACTTTTAGAACTTGTGTTTATTGGTGTCGAACGACTTGTCGATCGGTCCTCATATACCCAACAGTTCTCGGTGTCCTCCGATGATGTTCACGCTATTCCGCGGGATGTCTGGCGTGACAGCCCCCCTGAATGCGTATCCTTTTCTCGTTTCCGTGTACGATGACGAATCCTTATTATTTGCGGCTCCATTTCTCAAGAACTGGTTTGTCTGCTCATGCAAGTTTGCTTTCTCCTTGACTATACTCTCAACCGTTATCTTCGTATAGTTTATGTTTTCCGGTTAATGGTATCAGGGGGATAGTAGTTGATCCAACCAAAGTACTTTCTTGACAGTGTTTGTAATTCTGCAGTGCACGTTGAGGTGGCAGCTGTTTTGGCTTTTCTGGATTTCCAGGAGACCAGGCTGTTGTTGAGGCAGCAGAGGTAGCCAAGGATGGATCTTCTTTTGGGTCCGTCACCGAAACTGGCATCCAAAAATACTATTTTTGTTATGTCTGACTTGTTATCTTGTACTTTAGTCCTTTGTCTCTTATAGAGATATCTTAGTTTTTGGAATCGCCCTGCGTCGGAGACTGTATTTTGCTAAGTATTCCGGTAACGTAGCGATGTCGTATCTTGTACATGATCCCAATTACATTAGTGATCCGATTACGCTGTGATCCCGGCGCTCCTGATCGAGTAGTGGAGATGACCAGCAGTCTCTACTCGAATGTATTCCTGTTGCCATACCCATGGCACCACAAGAGTTTCGCGGTACGTCATCCCCACTACTCGATCTGGAGGGGCGCGAGTGACATCGTTGATATAGTCGCAAAATTCTGCTGGTGTGATGGGTATGGCAACAGGATTGCACTCGAGTAGAGGCTGCTGGTCCAAATGATGAACTCGGGCTGGGTGACACTTTTTTATCATTGCGCTGTATTTGATATCCTCACCATAAATGGGAAGGTTGTGCCACTTCAAGGATTTCCGGTACACGAGTTCATAAGGTATGCCTCCGCTTGTTTTGTTTGGTCGTCTGTTCAAGAGGAATGTGACACGCTGCATTGCTAATTGGTGCAGTCGCTTGTTGATAAAACTGTGGTTCTTTTCTTAAAAAGCCATCGCTGCTGTTCTGTCAAACGTTGCCAGCGTCGCGCTTTCGGTTTGTCCGTCAGTGTTGGTTGTGTGAAGCTTGGTGCTCTGCTGCGCAACAAAGATGCCACGATAGTTGTGAGACACAGCCACACGGAGAACTTGCAAGACCTGCTCAAGTCTGCCGACATTGTTGTTGCTGCGTGCGGACAGCCTGAGTTTATCCGGGGCGAGTGTTTGAAGCCCGGTGCCGTGGTTATCGACGTTGGGATCAACTACGTGGCCGATGCGTCGAAAAAATCCGGGTACAGACTCGTGGGAGATGTGCACAGGGCGTCTGTGTCATCTGTGGCGAGCCACCTGACGCCCGTTCCTGGCGGGGTTGGGCCGATGACCGTGGTGATGCTTGTGCAGAACGTGCTCAAGAGCGCGGAGGTGCAGGAGAAACGGTTCAACAGGCCGGCTAAAGTGACTCCGCTGCCGCTCGAGCTTGTGGCGGGAATCATGGCGTCACATAACAGCTCGATTAATCGGTCGTCCCATCCAGCTCGTGTACCAAAAAAGCGCATGAAGGGCGTCCTTTCAAGTTGGGTAAGTAATATCAAATCGTCACCTACGCATATTGGCTCGTCCTCGCCAATCGTCATATCAACACCCTACGAATACCGTCACGTGACAGAGGATCGCGGTCCTTCTCGTCAGGTTCGATTTTGTGTTTTTGAGCCAACTCGTTCTGGTGCTTGAAGAAAGCCTTCTTTCCCTCCAATTCTTCTGTCTCGTCAAAGTTGTCCGAACCATCTAAAGTCAGACGTATCATTTATTGTTGCGTTTTGGAGGCTGACGCTTCAAAGATGGCCATTGGAGTTGAATTTCTAAAGAGAAGCGATGCACGCAACGGTATCTTTTTGAAGGATCCCGCTCTTCAAAACAAGACCCGCAAGAGAACCGTCGATGATATCATCAAATAGGGGTTTTATGAACACGCAAAGCAAAGGTTTGGCCTCGTCTGTGACTAAAGTATTGTGCTCCTGTGGCAACAGTGTCCGGCTTGGACGAGACATATAAACGTAATTGCGGAAAAGCGTCCGATAAAATGCTGCACTTGGACTGATGCCTATTTCGAGCATACTTTTCGCCGTGAGGAGGAAATTATCGTACTGTCTGTGTTTGGCAAAAGCACGCATCAATATGCTGGCCATCCGATACAGTTTGACAATCTCATCTAGCTTGTTTTTTTCCTTGTGAAGCGTCCGTCAACGGCCTGTGGGTAGAGTTTCGATAAGACGTGGCATCATCTTTCACTACGTAGTTAGGAAGAATATGCTCTTCATGAGCCGTGCTTTGACTGGTCCAAAGCCTCGTCCGCATCTGAAACACTTTTTGCTCGGATCGAGTGCTGAGTTTTGTTCTTCCATCAATACCACAGAACATCTTCGGCAGCGCTTGCGCATAGCCTTAGTCCTTTGTCGAGGACATGTTGAGTATTCCCTCTGGAGGTGTTCTCAGAGCTTCCAGTATTTCATTCAACATCTTGGATAAGATCTTATCCAACGTCTCTCCACTGTCTGAATCGACAGATTTGCTCGGTCTGCAGTAAGGTGTAATGTTGGGTCAAGTGTCTTGAGGGACTCCACCTACTTTTGTCATCTTCTGGATGGAATCAGTTTTCCTGTTGTTAACCATATCGAATATATCATGATGACACGTAACGTTTTTTCATAAAGTACTTCCATTCATAGATGTCTTGAGTAGACGAAGCAAGTCCTTGGCTTTCGGGGATGTACGCGCTAGTTGCTGTTTTTCTCACTAGTTCAATTTCGTCAAAGATGTTTTTTTGACGAGTAGCGTCAGGGCCTTAACCTTATTACATCCTTGTATACCTAACAGTTCTCGGCGTTCTCCGATGATCTTGCTGTTCCACGGCTCGCGCCTGGTATGAATGGTTTTGTGGTTCTTTCAAAGAGTCATAACCGCGACCATCTCTCGAAAGCTTTGAGAGAAGAATAATGAACTAAATGGATAAACACTCGACAAAAACTGAACCAGTAGGTGAAACTATACAGTTTTGCAAGGCTATCGAGACGACTCTGAT
The DNA here is from genome assembly GCA_003706365.1 of Citeromyces siamensis. NCBI lineage: Eukaryota > Fungi > Ascomycota > Pichiomycetes > Pichiales > Pichiaceae > Citeromyces > Citeromyces siamensis. Next base: position 10,740 of record PPLB01008233.1, read on the forward strand.
GTATAGATTTCTAGTTTTCCCTGACTACAAAAGATGTCGAGTAGTTTAGTTAAGGACCTTTGATGAGGAAAAAAAAGTTCTTAGTGAGAATGATAACTGATTGAGTCCCAAATGTGGGATGATCATTCAAAATTGGTTTGCTCGATGGTTTTTGTTCCATTAGTATTACTACCAATAATCCAATACGTGTTGAACTCAGAATTGTGAGCAGTGTACATTTTTCCAGTGCGAAATGCATTGTGTTCTGCTGCTCGTCTATGAATACATTCATCGCTTTCAAGTCTCTGTGGATGATTCCACGTGAATGTATGTGGTGGGAACTTTAAGCATCTGGCAAGACATATCAGTGCTGAAGGCTGTTATGAATCAAATCGTCAAGTTTCCAGTTCTAAGTACCCCATATCAATGAATAGCACATTATATCCTGAAAAGTTTCCATCTGCTCCTAAACACAAATCTAGTAGAGGTATCCTAGGCAGTAAGTGAACTTCAGAACCCGCTCACAGTTCTTCCAAAATTCGTTTCGCTAAGGCGTCCAAAAACTACAAAAGAGAAAGCATGTAGCGGTTAATTCTTTTCTTCACTTTCAATTCCACTATACTGCGTTTCTGACTGTTCAAATCACAGTAACCGTACTGACGCTTACAGAGGGCAAGAAAAGCTATTTATTCAGATTATTCTTAACCAAGAGTTGTTCTTTCTGTCGTCCATTGGTGGTTTTTACCGTAGCAGCTTCCAAAAACTTGGTATCCAATGCTGCTGAGATTCACCTGAGTCGTTTTCGTGTGATTGGAAAGACACTTATTTTACAATGTATACTTTTCGTTTTGTGAAGCATTTGAGCGAATCCGAAAACTCTCACTAGAGTTGACATTCGGGAATGAGCTCTCAAAGTCCTTGGGTGTGATTTTGTTGGTTTATTGACGAGTTCATTTTTCCCCGCACTCTTTACGGATGGTTGGACTACGTATTTATACAACGATTGTACTAAAAATAGATCCAATGCCAACAATACATGAGTGGCGTGGTGACCATCATCACCAGGTACATCTGTGAAGCCTTGAATAGATTTGCGTCATACCATGCATTGTAGTGCAGATTTCGACAGATTTCTACAAGAGCGTTTCTGCGATGGGCATCTTTCGGTAAACCGATGGTGACGTTGGGGTTGTTTGATAACCTAATGACGCCAGATGTTCTTTCAAATGGGTGAACCACAACCTTCCAGATTGCTTGAGTCCGTAGAGCGCTTTGCGCAGTCTGTGCGTGGTGCGACTCGCATTGGGTACTGTGACATACACCTCGTCCATGATGGAGGCATTCAAGAACGCTGTGTTAACATCGCATTGGAATAGGGCCCAGTTCACACTAGCTGCGTGCGCTAATACAGCCCGGAACGCTTCATGGGAAAGAGTAGGAGAGTACGTCTCTTGAAAAGTCTCCTCCCCTTGGCGATCGCCCCTTGCTACTAATCGAGCCTTGACCACGCCAGTGGGTTTTCTTGTGTAGAACCACACCGCGGGGACAGTCTTGGCTCGAATAAAAGGGGTAACAGCAACCGGTTCCTTGTCCCATGTGCCGAGAGTTCAACAAGACGTGCAGCTTCTTTCTCCTGTGACGTGATGGGGGTTACGACTTGTACAGCGTTGACTTGTGCGCTAATGTATTGGACGCGAAAGCGTTTTTCAGCTTTGCTGTTGTCGGGGCGTACACGTTTGCGCGTACGTCCAGAGACGTCACCTGGTGATATACTAACCGATGTGGGTGCTCCTACAAGTGTTGATTGCAGGTCTGGTGGCAATGGCACGTTTGTGGGTTCCACAGGTATTGTATCATCCAAGAGACTCATATCCTGATGGACAGGTATGGTAATTGATGGTTGATCCTTGGAATAGCTAGCGATGGGAGTGGCTGGTTCAGCACAGAGGTTCTGATCGATACCGGGTTCCATGACCACGACCTCTTTGGGGTCAGGATTTG
>PPLB01008234.1:0-29548 GCA_003706365.1 Citeromyces siamensis
GATCAACAACCACCATTCTTTTACATGGACAGTCTAAGCACTATCAAACTGGCAAGGAATAAGAACGAAACACCTAGACGAAAAACTCCATGTGGTACGTGATCGTCTGAAAGACAATGAATTTGAAGTAAAATTCAAGTGGTAGAGCTGTTGACAAAACCTGTAGGAGCAGATGTGTCACGCTATCGAAGACCCAAAATCTTGGTCGGAGAAACAAACAAACGTCAATAAACATCAGGCGTTGAGTGCAGGGTGAACGAAATGTGGAAAACACGAATTACAGGGTGTGTGAGCAGCGAGCCAATACTAGGACGCATATCGAATGCAATGCCGGAAGAAAGGACTACTGGATTTGGTTACTCCGCTTTTGATTAAGAAGGTCATCACATGTGCATGAGAATGGTCATTCTTCGTGACCTGTATGCATTCGAATCACCCACAAACCCTATGCATCCTCTCACAGGAGTAATTCGTGTACAAACGGGAGTCAAAAGACTCCAATTAAGGAGCAGCTTCACGTAGAAGTAATACTTCATGTACCCAAAAAACTGACTACCAACGGTTTCGTGAATACCTGGAAAGAGAGAACTATACGTGAGAAGCACACAGCTCAGGTTCCTCGAATCATCACCATGGTGCAAATTATGTGGAGGGAGACTATGATGGTACACGGAAAATTGGACATTCGACTATATCAAGTATGACAAATGTGGAAAATAGAGAATATTTCCTAACTTGGTATAATCATACCCAAAGGCTATCAATTGATATTAAAGGAGATGGTTGATGCTGCTAATGCTGATCATGGATCAACTGTTGATAAAGTTGATTATGAAGAGTGAGGCTGCAAATCACATAATCGCCATGACTCTGGCCGCCAGAATGTGCTGTCATTTATCTACCATGAGAAACGGGTCTAAGTATCTGGTTAATCAAAAAACCCGTGTTGGAAGAGATCAAAGTTTTTGAAATCGGGAAAAGCTTTCAGTCTTTGTACTATGGTCGGATTACACCGGACACGTTTTTTGGTAAGCTCAGCGTTCTGAATGATGAATGCGAAAGAGCTACAGGACACCAAATGATCAGAGATATATCACTATTATGATCGACTCCCTAACTGGATGTTTATACCTGGAACTATTTCCGGTTACTCAACACAGAACCGAAGGTGGAACTGTCTCTGATTCAATTGACCATTTGGACAATGGTTACAATCGCAACACGAGTACTAGCCTGCTGGAATCAAGAGCCAATACGAAAAGCCAACGAGTCCAAACGAAAGCTGTTTCGTGGAAAATGCTGGTCTTGCCAAAAATGGTCACCAGGCTGCTCCACAGCACTGCGATGTAGGGCACACGGCTCGCGGGCCTTTTAGGGGGACCCAATGGAACTTCTATTGACGTTGTACGAGAGATAAAGGTCAGGATTGGCGAAAAAGATACACACACCTTCACCTGGACACGAACCAGTCACATAAAATAAAGTTTGACAATCATCGCTGAGTTTCGATGAGATCAACGGTCAAGCCAATGTATAACAATAATCATCATCTCTTCTCAAGATCGAATAAAGACTACTATCAAGAAGGTCAGGGGATAAAGTAGCTTTGATGATTCACCAGGATTGCTTAATTGGTAAGGTTCGCAGAGAGGATGCGGTGGAAGAAAAGGAGCAATTGTTTCACTGATGTTGGACACATAATCAATAATCGGCGATGATTCTACGGGTTCGTCGTACAACATATGAAAGAATATTCATGAAATTTTCAAGGACAATTCAGCGATAGTCTCCCGAATAAATAACTAGTGCATGCCTCGCGTATGGATCAAAAGATTTGTATGTCGGCATAAGCGTGCTACCTTCTAAACCACAATAGAAAATGAATCTCCAAGGTCAGAGTAAAGTATATAGCAAGGCCCATACAAAAGCGCTTGTTGCAATAAGTATCGAAATGGAGTGGATGCTTCTTATTCCAGGAAAAATTAATGCAGGTGGTACTGCAGGTGGTGCATCAACCTCCGTGCACCGCACATCATCAACCCCCGGTTTCCTTATGGATCTCGCCAGCATTTTGGACTCGACCCCGGAGCCGCAGGTGGCGCGTTTACAGTTTAATCTAAACTATGACACGCTGAGTGGCGACTACAAACTTGCTGTGCCGCTTTCGGAGTTCCAGAGGGAGCTGATGGACCAGATAGTGTCTCTGCATTACAGCGACATTTTGAAATTTTTCGAGACAAAGGGAGATTACAACCAGGATGAGCAGGTGGTGAATAAACCCAAAGACCAGCTTATTTTGGACAGTTTAAATACGCTTCTGTTAAATATGCAGCTTGTAGCTCTTCATCCGTATTTGTTAATCACTCATTACATGCCCAAGAATCTGAGCACGAAGGACTCGCCACGGCTTGTTACCGAGACTAGCGGGAAATTCAAAGTGTTGCAGAATGTCTTGAAAATCGTGGGCGAGGTGGCCAAGCCGACCAAGATGGGCAAATTCCACCTCGCTATTGTTTCGCGGCAGGGCAAGTGCATGGACCTGATCGAGTCGGTGGCTCTTGGGTTCAAGAGCAAGATACAGCGGTACTGTGGTTCGCGGCTCAAGGATCCCGTGAAATCGCGTGACAGTAAACTGACTATCCACCTTTTCTCCTCCAGCGAGGAAGAGAACGTGGTGGAGGTGGATCGCGACGTGCGTTTCAATCTCGTTGTCGCTTTCGACATCACGTGCAAGACGGACTTGCCTTTGTTCGCCCAGATACGGGGGCAAAACCGAGACACGATGGCTCCGATAATACGACTGGTCACTATCAACAGCATCGAACACGTTGCTTTGTATTTCCGTAGGCTGACGGAGGCACGCAATTTTTCAAAGTACTTAAAGCCCGTTACAGCGGCACTGGTTGTGCTGCGAGATAAAGCTGGCATCCTGCCGTCTGAGCTCAGACCGATATACAGTCAGGACCTCCAGTACTTGAGCGAGTGGTTCAGAGCGGTGGCACAAACGGGCAAGTTGAACGATTCGGCGCTGAGATGGCCGCTTCCCGAGCTTGCCCCGATACCCGAGTTTTCACCCTCGGACGTGGAGCGGTCGCTGCTTACCGAGGTGAAGTTTGGGTCGAATCTTGAGGAACCCAGGAGGAAGAGAACAAGGTTACAAGTCGAGCGTTCGCTACTGCGCGCGAGACAGAGAGACGATTTCTACGAGACGAAAAGACTCGAGAGGGATTTCCTTTCGAACCCATTAAAAGTGCAGAACATGGGGCTAGTTACCGGAATCTCGCATTCCTCCGTTGGAACTGTCGAAAAGACGCTCACACACCAGGTGATCCGCTCATTGATATTGAAGCACCACCGTTACTGGCAACTGCAAAGGGAACTTGGAAGCTACGACGCGTTTAAAGCGTCGCGGAATGAGGTTGCACAAACCACGAAATCGGCAATGACAAAGACGCTGATGGAGCTGGATCACGCGCAGGTCAGAGTCGACGTTGCAAAGAAAAAGTATCTCAAACGATCAGAGACGCTCGCCGAGTGTGTTAAGAACAACCGCGAAAAGGAAGAAAAGATTTCTGCAGCGGAAAAATCAAACCCGCTCGTCTGTCAAAGGGCAGAGATATACCGACTGCGGCAGGAAATCAACCTGCAAAAGACGAAAAACGCAAACCTCGCCAGCGAAAACAACTACATGTCACAGGAGATTGAGCGTGCCACGCTGTCCAACAAGGACTCCAACGAGGAGATCACCAAACTGGCGCAGCAAAAGAAGGAGCTGACCGCCAGAGTGGCGGAGATGATGTCTGATATCGCTGTCAACGTGTGCAAAGAACAGTGCGACTCTTTACAGAGTGAGATTGAAAAGCAGAGGCTGAAAAACTTGGCTTTGCAGAAGGAGCTTCGCCACAATTTGACCCTGCTGAATCACCGATCGAGGCATCACTATAGGTGAGCTATTGAATAGATGTCTATTGGTTTACAGTGATGGCTCTTTGTTTAAGGACGTTTGGGAGTTGTGCAAGATAAACCGCCGAGAAGCTTTCCCTGGATGGATTCAGGTATTTTGGATATGGTGAACGAGTGACAGAAGGGGTGCCTTTAGACCTCGGCAGAAGTGGCAATGTTCTGGTTATGGTTCTGCGCTAGAACGGATTAATGGGTATTCTTAGAGTTCTCAACTCCAAACACTACTCGAACAGCCACAGCCCAATGACTACTACAGATGAAGAAGATCAGCAGAAGCGTCCCGTTTTTTATATCAATAGAGAAGAGTTATAGCTAGAAGTATTCGTTGTAGATCTGTGTGAGAGATTGTTTTCTGTCTGGATGGTGTGAGGATGGTGTGAGGATGATGCGAGGATGATGCGAGTCAAAAGATACACAATTTATAGTTTGGCCTCTCTATGTCGGATGTATCTGTAATATTTTTCGTCCTACAAGGCTCTAGAACGAGCTGGTTATGATCTCTACCAGTCTTCTGTCTCATGACGATCTATAGTTTACCAAACAATCCGCGACCGATTCTAAAAGCTACGCTCTATCGAAGTTCAGATGGGTGATCCACCTACAAATAACAATGTTGGTTGGACCGATATTCCAGTAAGAGCGCTCCTATAAAGGAGTTTTACGCAAAGCAATAAGGTAGAGCTATATATGATGTCTTGTGGCTATGCTACAGACAAAGTGCAACATTTCTCATTCTCGCACATTAACACATACACTGCGAGTCCTCTGGGAAGCAACGGTCAAACTATTGGAATCTAACGTTCAAGTCTGAATTACTAGTGGCTGCTTAACGCAGTTGGTTTTCACAATATCGACGACAAATGCCATCCATGGATGCAGCCGTGCCAGTGTGGAGTTGGCAAATGGTTGACTTTTATGTCTGGCAAAAAAAAGTATTCTCCTCTAATCCTACACGAAATGGAAGCTCCATTTATTTACTACTCAGAGCTGCCTTGAGAAATCCCAGCAGAGGATCAAATCAGATCGTTAGGATCCAAGGTGATGAATCGACTTTTACGTGCCATCCTTCTCTCAGTTTCTTAGATCAACTCATTAATCGTAATAGAGCCGCATTTTATCAATCTTCGAGTACTCCAGATACAGTAAGCAAGAGCGATCTCCCAGACATCTTCATAGAAGGGAATCTCCACCAATACACCACCATGGCACAAAATCTCACGACAGGCACGTAATCTAGGTTCTTGTACTAACATAACTAGATGAGATCGCTCTGTACGATCGGCAGATCAGGTTATGGGGTTTAGAAGCGCAGAATAGGATGCGTAATGCCAACATTTTAGTGATAAACATGTCTTCTGTTGGTGCAGAGGTTGTGAAAAATCTCACATTGGGCGGAATTGGAGCTCTGACGGTATTGGATGACTCTAAAGTGAGAGAGCAGGATTTGCAATGTAATTTCTTTCTCGATAAAGACAGTATCGGAGAGTTTAAAGTTCACGCAACTCACCACAGAGTGCAGGATCTCAACAAGATGGTGAAATTAACGGCAGATACTAATTCGTTTAGAGAGAAGCCACAGAGTTGGTTTGCGCAGTTTGATGTAATTATCGCAACGATGTTGAAAGGAGACGATATCGAATTTCTCAATGGAATTTCTAGGGCATGCAAGATTCCGCTCTACGTGACAACTTGTCATGGGTTGTACGGGCTTGTGTTTGTCGATTTGATCCAGCACGATTCCAATGTCAAGACCATAGCAAACAACATTCCAAAACAGCTCGGCAAGACGAGCTCTGTGCGAGAAATACTGCGTGTGGAAAAAGTGATGGAGAACGACACAGAGATGGAAAGCTGCATAGTGAGGAATTTTTACAAGCCCTTTGTCCAGCTCGGTTGTGAGCCGGAAACGTTTATCAGGGAGAACTTTCCTCTAAAGAGGAAATTGAGAAGGATGAAGCCTATCCTACCTGTAATGCTCTCATTGTTTGAAAGTGACGCGAACCCGATGCACACTCCGATACGCGAGATCACGATGGATGCAAAAGATCTGGAGAGAAAAACGCTCAAGTGGGCACAAAAGCTGCATCTTCCTCTAGAGGTGGTCACCAATGATTCACGCTACATAAACGAGCTTGCAAGACAAGCCTTCACAGAGTTCCAGCCGGTGACAGCCGTGCTCGGGGGCTGCGTTGCCCAGGACGTGATAAACATGCTCGGCAAGAGAGAAAACCCGCTCAACAACTTTGCAGTGTTTAACGCTCTTGACGGGGAGATGCCCATCTATACGTTGTAGTGTGTACAATGAAACATGTATCTTTCTGCAGCTTCCTGCGCTCAACGGAGAATGAACTGATAGATGCATATGCATCATCTTCCCTATTTATGCACGCATTCGAAACCCGAAAGCTTGTCGAACCTTAATCCCCCCCATTAAAACCTTCCACGGTTCAAAAAGAAAAGAAAAGAGACAAAAACGTCTTGACAGCGCTATGGACAAGACGAATCGCTGCTAAAGAGTCCCTCCCGAAGGTGCAGTGAATGACAGACTGGAAAAAAATGGACGTGGGATATCCCACGCATGATTTTTTTTTTTCAGACACATTTAACCCAAGCTGGAGATGAGTCTGGTCAATGCTATCCTCAGTTGTGTTACAAGGGATACTGGTTTCGCTGGCAGCTGCGCTTCCTGTCACGACCACCACTTTTGATGCCTTCAATTTAAACCCAGGATATGAGGGATCTTACTCGACGGGAGCACCAGGAATGCTCGCCGACACTGACGCTGCACCCGCCGTCACAGGAGCTCCCACCAAAGCCCACCGTCTACCGAGCCCGTACGAGACAGAGGTGCAGGCGTTCGACCACAAGGACGGAGACGAGTCCATCTACAAGCTGATGGGAGGACAATCCCCTTACTACCCGTCTGACTTTGGAGTGTACAACTGGGGGCTCCCTGAACAGTGCCGTGTGAAGCAGGTGCACTACTTGGGAAGACATGGTTCTAGATACCCTGACTCACAGGAGACGATTTCCGAGACTTTGGAGAAGGCGAATTTCACCGCGAGCGGACAATTGGAGTTTCTGAATGAGTGGGAGGATAAATTAGGCGAAGCCATGTTGACTCACTTGGGTCGCCAACAGCTGTTCGATCACGGTGTCGCGCAGTACTACAGGTACGGCCAGCTGTACAACGACACGGACAAGATTGTAGTCAGGTCCACTTCCAACGAGAGGATGAAAGAAAGTGCGATGTACTTTCTTTCTGGGTTCTTCGGTCTAGACTGGCAAGAACACGCCAATCTCGAGCTTTTGCTAGAGGCTGACGGTCAGAATAATACCCTGTCATGGACTTTTTGCCCTAACAACAACGATGCATACATGATTGGTTACGATTTGATTCCAGATTTTAGGGACAAGTACCTTGCCAATGCGACACAGAGGTTTAACGCTCTGCTCGAGGGCAACCTCACCCTCTCCACTGATGACGTGATGAGCATGCAGGAAATGTGCGCATACGAGGTTAGTGCGTTTGGTTCTTCCAACTTCTGCTCTCTCTTTTCGCAAAAGGAATGGGAGGACTACGAATATATCCAGGATTACCTGTGGTTCATGTCCAACTCCTTCCCGAACCCGACGGGCCGTGCGATGGGAGTTGGCTGGGTGGTGGAATTGTACGAGAGACTGACAAAGTCTGGTTACAACACCACCATGCAGACTTCGGAAAACTCCACTATAAATGCTAACCCGGCTTTCTTCCCAATGAACCAGAGCCTCTACTTTGATTTTACGCATGACTCCACGCTCATCAGCGTCATCACTGCGTTGGGACTCAACCAGTTCAGGTCGAATTTCACAGGCGACGGTGTCAGACAGCCCTTTGTCCTCTCCGAGGTGACACCGTTTGGCGCGTTCCTCAATTTTGAAGTTATTGAGTGTGATACCCAGGTGCCAACTGATCGTTCCTCAGAATCGGTAAATGGAACCTCCACCACGGAGTATGTCCATATGATCTTGAACGACGGCACAATTTCGCTGCCTGTTAACCTCCCTGACGTGTGCGAGTCTAGAGCTGATGGCTGGTGCAGGCTCGACCAGTTTGTCAACTACCTGTCAACACTTTACGATGAAGCGCAGTATGCGCGCTCATGTTTCGGTGATATCGACATCAAGGTGGTTAGCAACGGGGTCCCCGAATAAGCGTTTCTTTTTATTTCTTTTCGTAATTTTTCTTCGCAATAGAACTTTTGTCTAAGCTCACGGATATTCTAAGCCATAATCTGCAATCTGGGATTCCACAAAAGATTTCGTCACTTTGCTTGGTTAATATGTAATACCTCTCCAGCTTGAACGAAGTGTTGAGCAGTCAAAACGCGTTCCGGCACACTCAAACTCACGTCAGCGCATATGGCCGGCAAGTTGAGATGGAAATGTCTGGATGTGTAGATGGATCTCCCGTCCGACTACAATCACAGTATCAACGGTAAAAGGGCACATGAGCTGCTGGCGGAGCTTGAATCGCGCAAGCTGCGAAACCAGCTGCACGTGCCGACGATTGACGGCGAGGTACGGGAAAAACTGCGGCAGCTGGGGCAGCCAATCACTCTTTTTGGTGAGGATAAAGCAGACAGGCGGGAACGTCTTGCTTCGCTGTTAGGATCACAGGATTTCGAGCAAGACCAAGCTTCGCAGGAGGAGGAAGAGGAGGAAGAGTTTTATACTCCTGGTGGACAGGAGCTGGTGGACGCGCGTATAAGCATAGCTAATTACTCTTTAAGGCGAGCGCGCGACAGGGTGGAAGAGCAGAGGAAGCTGGCACAGGTTCCCTTTGTAGATACGCTTGTAAAGAGGCGGGCAATTTACAGCGGGTTATCGGATTTCGCCCCGTTAGGCTCTCAGTCTGTAGGCGGAAGGGCAACGTCGATCGTGAGGTTTTCGCCGGATGGTGACCAGATCGCTGCCGGGTCGTGGGATGGGTCCACTTATATCCTCGACAAGAACGACCTGCGCGTGGTTACGCGGCTGAGAGGCCACGAGGAGAAAATTGGCGGCGTGGACTGGCATCCGCACAGCGCTGGACATTTAAAACTGGCCTCGAGCGGAGGCGAGGGAACGATAAACCTGTACAACTTGGAGTCGGAGACGCCGCTTTCGACGCTCAGCGGCCACGAGAACCGTGTGTGCCGCGTAGAGTTCCATCCGAGCGGGCAGTTCTTATCGAGCGCGTCGTTCGACCTCACATGGAGGATGTGGGACGTCAACAAGGGAAAAGAGCTTCTTTTGCAGGAGGGCCACTCGAAGGAAGTGTTTGCATTGAGCCACCACCCGGATGGGTCGCTTGTTGCGTCCGGCGGGCTCGACGCGATCGGCTACGTGTGGGATCTCCGCGTGGGCAAGTGTATACTGCCGTTGGAGAGACACATTAAGGGCATCTACGCGATGGACTGGTCGCCGAATGGCGTAGATCTCCTCACGGGGAGTGCGGATTGCAGTATCAAAGTGTGGGACATGCGCATGGGCAGAGAAAAGAGCTTTGTCCCCGGCCACACAAAGATGGTTTCAGATATACGTGTTTTCCAAGGCAACGGTACGTTTTTCGTCTCGAGCTCGTACGATGGCAACGTGAATATTTGCTCAGCCGACAACTGGCTCAAAGTGAAAAGCCTGCGTGGTCATCACGACAAGGTGATGAGTTGTGACGTTAGCAGCGATGGCGAGTTTGTAGTGAGCAGCGGCTGGGACAAGAGTGTCCGTCTGTGGACGAAGAACGAGCTATGACTGCTGTTCATGCTTTGATTATTTCGTGGGGGACGGGCTTTCTTCGTGGGTGGTGTCATTGGCAATATTTCCCCAGCGATAGGGAATTGTCATTGCAGCTGCAGACTGTACCAGACAAAGATCGCTCTTATGATAGTATGAGATCGAGGTTTCCACAAATATCTCATGGACAATAGCGACTGTCTCAGAAACGTAGATTTTATCCAAGTAATTCCTTTAACCATGCACCTTTCGTATGGTGATCGTACGATGTAGCAAATCTCGCACTGTTGTTATTTTCGTGATCTGGAAAAAAATGTCCTCAAAAAGTTGTAGCACGGACAAGTGGGTGTTCGTATATAAGCCGCATGCGGCTATGCATACACCTGCATATGCCTACAATCAGTCAAATCTACAGAAGATAGAAAAAGCGGATGAGTCCGGGGACAGTCGATTGTGGTAAGCGTATTTTGAACAAGATTATTAAATCGATGACCAACAATTGGCTCAAGTACAGTTTTAAGATGTTCTACTCAATACATCTTTTGGATCTCTCTTATGCCGTACATGCCTTGACTATTACCGTAATTTGCCCTAGATACCATAATTTCAATCAAGCCACTTGCATCGCTAATCATCAAATTTTTCAGCACCTGTGAACGCTCGAGTTGGTAATGCATTTCGATCCAAAGTTGCTACAGGTTTAGGAGTTCAATCCCAATGGCATGGCGTGGTGGGACACCCTGATGCACTAGGTATAGGTGTCCCTGCGAAAACTTTCCAAACTCACTTGAGCTATGGCATGATTTTATCTCGCATGGCACAGGATCTGAATACCACTCAGGTGGGGAAGCAACAGCTTCAAACGTCTGCTGCAGGTCCTGAAAACTCCAAAGGGTGTGAGCTGAGAGGGTTGATCTCTGTCTGTAAGGCTCCATCCGATCTCATCGGATAAAGAAGACACGGTTGATCTGTCACTTGCCAACTACAAGCGGCTTGTCGGTGGTGTCTTCTGCTGGAGCCAACGACGAAGTGACTGTGGTTGTAGTGGTGGTGATAACGGGAAGGGCAGGCATGGCGATAGATATGCGATGTGCAGGGTTGGCGTCCTGCGAGTTTCTTTTCAGAGAGCCTGAACATGATTCCGTGCCTATAGTGGTTGCGTCAGAATGTTGAAGAGTGTCTATGGATTCCCCAGGGGGACTCAATGGGGTTTCAAAACCAGAAGAGCGTGCAAAAGGGCGTGGAGGTTGGTCCAGCGACACTGGCTGGTCTTCAATCGTTTTGTGGATGAAAGTGGAAGCTCTCTTTGGGCTTTTCACTTGGGGGTGATTTGCGTGCTGCACCACCTCTTTTGCCTCTGGGATGCGAATGTTGAGCGAGCACATTTTTTCAGCCATTTTCGTGATGATGGACTCGTCGAGAAACTGTTTCAGCTTCACTTCGGCTCCTTTGGCGTCTGCCAACAGGCGCGATTCGAAAATCCCTGGGCGTGAGCCATCAACTTTGAGAGTGTTGTCGTAGTCGACGCCGTTGAAAAGGTTGAAAAGTTCGATACGGTAGCCTCTCGTGTTGGCGAGTGGGTTGCCCATGATGTAAAGAGCTTGCAAGTTCAGTTTCCTCTTTATTTCGCCCGACTCGTGTACCAGCATCAGTGGTTTGAGCTCTTTTATCCGCGAGATGAGGTTATCGCGCAGGTCGAGTTTTTCTAACGAGGGGATGTTTTCCAACGATTCAAGTGAGCAAATCCTGTTTGCACGCAGACTCAAGATTGTGAGTTTTGGGAAGCTGCCCTTCGGGAAGCCCTTTGACGAGGTGAGCTTGTTGAATGAGAGGTTGAGCGACTTGAGGTTGGTGAGGCGTGTCAGGCAAGCCGGGATCTCGGTGAGCAAATTCTTCGATAAATCTAGTGACGAAAGCGACGCGATCGAGTCGACGCAGTTTGGGTTGATTGTCGCTATGCGGTTCTCTGTCAGCGACAGGTGTCTCAAGCTCCTCCACTTGTCTGTGGCCTGCCTCGTGTTGGTGGATCCTGAGCGCCGCACGAGCCGAGCACTGGGTGAGAGCGGCGCCATGCCGTTGTGCAGTGACGCGTGCTTGTGGTGCGAGCGTCTGTATTTCGTCGGGTCGCTGCCCCACTCGCTGCCGTAACTGCTGGAAAGCGATGACGAAATCGGATGATCCAGAGACGCAGAGAACGAGATTGGTATATGCCGCGTTGTTGTTCCGCCACCCGGGTTCTGGTCAAACACTTCGCTGTACGACGACGACCGCCTTCTACGTGTATCTGTCTCCACGAGGTCGAGGAGCACTTCTGCCGGGTCTGTGATTCTCGATTTCTTGATCACCAGAAATTTCAACTGCTCGCTCATTTGGACCCACCCGAAAACCTCCTTTGGCTCGCACTCGGATATCTCGAGTACAGAGAGGTTTTTAAAGATCTGGAGCGGAACAGCCGTGTCAAAAGGGTATTCTTCGTGGCCCTCGATAAGCCGCGCTTTCGTGTCTGGTGCGACTCGCAAACAGGGCAGTTTGGTGAAGGCAGAGCACAGGTACTTGATGTCGAAAACAATGTTTTCTCGGTTCTTCTGTCCGTACCCGAGATAGCTCCACATGGCGGAGACGCTCGACATTACAGACTTTACGCTCGACATCGAGTGGATCGACTGCGTGTCTGAAGACATTATCTTTGAGTGATGGTAATCTGACAAGAAGGAAACGTAATTGATGTGGCTCTCTTCGTCTTCGAGCCGTATATTCATCGGCCCAACGTTTATCCCCAGCTCCTGGAACTTGCCCAAGATGTAGAAAAGATGGTGGAGCGTCAAAGAGAGCCGTATCGGTTTCTCATACGTGGGAACCGATTCCTCAGCAGCTTTCTGTCGTCCACTGTTTGAAGGCATCTTTTTGTAAGCCAGCAGGGCGTTGGCGAGTTGGCGCTCATGCGTTCTGATAAAAGCGGATAAGCTGTGGATATAAGTTTCACCGTCGCATGTGCTAACGGCCATTTGAATCTTTATGTACGGGTCTATTGCATCAAATCAAAAGATGACTCGTTTTTTTTTAGGAGGTAAACATAGAGGGTAACCATGATAACGGGTTGGGCCGGACACGACCGGGCATGACGACGACTGCTATTGCGAGGTTGTCAGGCTAGGCTATTGGTTTTGTTTAAAATAGTTGAGGTGGTTTCCAAACATCCATGGAGTTGATGTTTTGGGTGGTTCTGGGGTGTTTTCTTGGAATGCTGTTGTTGTGATGAGGATCTGAAAAGTTTATCTATCGGGAAGTTGAAGAAAAGAGTGTTTCCCAAAGTGGTCAGAGGAGGCAATTGCGGCAGGGTATAGAAAGGATATCTAGTAGTTGTTGAGCCGCACCGTGGTGTCATGCAAGCTGATGCATCTCAGATGCTGCTGTATGCATGCTGCAGTAGTACGATACTTGCATGATGGTTGGTGTCGCCCGATTTCGTTCATTTCAATCACTCCCTTTAGTACCTAACGAGAAGTTGTCTAGAGGGTGTACATGACGACATTGAGCAGCTTAGATCTGCAGGTTGCGTGCATCGACGTGCACATTACTATGCTCATATGCAAGTATCTCGATGGCTACTAAAGATGTATGAGGCTAGAACGCGATGTGACATATACCAGCAGCGGCTCTGACAGATAAGAGATTGAATTCCATATTTACTAAACTTCCCACCATGACTGCGTCACGGGTGGCACTTTTGTATGTACTGTATTGGCCTTGCATGCCAACTCTCAACAGATACAAGAGATCAAAGATCTGACATCCTCTAGCTTATGTGCTGGTTGTCAAGATTTCTGCAATTTTTCTGTGTCTACATGTTAACATGTTCTATGCAGTTGACTGGACTTATTCCTCGCCATCACATGTGCATGAGAATAGTCAATCATGACTTATGCATTCGAATGAGCATTCCCCACAAACCCTATGCATCTTCTTGCAGGAGTAAAGGGAGACAAAAGACTCAGGTGGAAGTGATACATCATTTACCGGAAAAGCTATTATTACGAACGGTTTCGTTAATACGTGGAAACTATGAGTGCCAACTACACAGCTCAAGCTGCTCGCAGTTCCTGCAACACCAGCATATTACCCTCCTTACAGAAATTATAGAAGCAACACCTATCGAACCTCTGATATGGTAATTAGCGCTTTGTTCGAGTAGAGTGCTTGGAACTGCGTGAGATTTATCATCAATTTTAGAAGAGGCACAGAGACTCTAGATTGAGCTGCTGGAACCCTCCCCAAAGCGATGTACTGTCGTCTAGTGACCAACAACCTTGGGAGGAACCTGAAGTTCCTGTGTGGACCAACACTTTGGATCATTGCCGCCTTGAATGACTTAGGTGGTGTTAGAGCATGGTAATCACTAAGATGTCCACAATCATTAGGTTCACCTTTGATAAAACTAATCCGCACACGTGCTCTTTTCTCTTTGTGGCTCCAACTATCCGATCTATTTCTCTTCCCGGTCCGTTGAGCAACGCTTTCCTCTGACATACGGATTCTGGTAGGCGCTCCAACTAGATCGTTCTTCAGTGTCTTAGGAATCTGAGCAAAGTGACTCTGTTCACATTCACCAGATTGTAGTTGATGAGAATCCTCTTCTTCATTCGTTGAGGTAGTTGAGTCCACCGAATGACTAACATTCTCTGAGGGATCATTGGAACTCATATGACTAACATTCGCTTGTTCCAAAATATGTGATTGATCCTCGGCAGCCTCAACGCCCTTGTTCTTTTCTTGTACATCCACACCATCATAGTGCACATCATCTTTCGGTACAGCAATGCTGTTATCCTCAGTAGCGTCTGTTGAGTTGACAGTCGTCGTTGGCTGAGAAGATGTCCCGGGGTCTGGACCATTCCAACACCAATTGGAAACGGCATTACCATTCTGTAATGTTGTGGAACTTTCATGCGATTCTCTTATTGGATTTTCCCGGAAGTGTTCCCTGAAAAATGCAGAACTTGACTCATTTGGGTCCGGAATCACATTGTCTGTCACTATTATATCCCGTTCGTTATCGATTTGATTGGTATTCGAGTCATCAACTCGACCATCAAGTTCTAGACGTATGGGCTCCTGAGATGGCTTATAGTACATGATTTTATGGAACTTGACATGTTTTGTGTCCAAAACCTCCTTAGTTCCGGGAATGTATGTGATATAACCATAGGTATCATCGCTCGGCATCAGATATATGCCGTGATGCACATCACCTAGCGTGCGGTTGAACATAACTTTCTCATAAGTACTGCAAATTTTGCAGCGTACCGCCAAAATTTCACGCTCAGTCCAGATGCCGCTAAGAGTGTTCTGACATCAGCAGCAATCGTCAGATTTTTCCTCTCGCTGACGCCGTTGGAACTTGGGGTGTAGGTAGACGTGTAAATCTGCTTGATTCCTTGCTCCTTGCACAATTGGTTGCGAAACTCAGTTCCATTATCCGAGATGAGAATACGAACGGGCTTATCAAACTGGCGGAGACACATAGCTGCATACGTCCTAAACGTGTAAGCCCGTGAAATCACACGTGTATGTGACATACAGGTTTCCAGGATTTCCTCCCACATCGGCGTGTACAATCTCGAAGGGTTGTTTTGCTCTACAAGGTTCACGAGAGCCATCAATTGCATCAGATCTTCTTGCCTTACCAGCAAGACATGCGTCACAAGGGGACTCGCACAGGTCTTTGATTTGTGCTCCCTCTATGAAACCTTTAGCGATTGCTTCCTTGAGTATGGAGTACGATACATGTCCTAAACGCTCGTGTAACGCGTTAATTCCATACTTACGGTCATGTGGTTTGCGTTTTGAAGATTTCTGGATTGCCAAGATCTTACCTTCGAATGATAAATTTAAGGGATAAGTTTCCATTTGGTTGAGTCAGACGTTCACACTTTCGATCTACCAAGTCTTTCAAACTTAATAAAGAATCTTCGGGATGTGAAAGACTGGCAGATCGACGCACGATTTGCCAAAACTCAACCGAAGGAATCCTTTCCCAGCAATCTCGATCGTCTCTCCAGTTGGCCCACACAAATCGACCTCAGTATCGTTTTGGTGCAATACACCTCTATAGCCAGTTGTTTTTTGCGTGGAAAACCTACCAGTGAGTCCTGGTACAGCTGACCAGCAGTTTATGAAAAACGATAAGCGAATATCTGTCTCGAATTGAGGATGCGGCGACCTATGGAGGCGTTCTGAAGTTTATGCGGTGAGGCAAAACGATACCCAACGTAGAAGGATGAGTTGGAGATATTGGAATCGTCCGGTATTGGTTATTGGTGCTTGGGAACTGCAGGATGAGGACGGTACTCCGTGAAAGGATGATGGGTGTTTGATGACAGGTGAATTTGTTCCAGCTGGACTCTGTGGTGGTGGGGGTTGGAACATCACTGGGTTTTCAGGTAGGACGATTAATCGGGCCTCTCGGGATAAATGCTTGGTCCTTGGTCAATTGGAATTTTCGGTCAAGTATTTACAAGGAAAGAATCTCTAATATTTTCACCTGTACGGTTACCTATACAGAGATGGAGCGAAAAATAACGTCCAGTACAGAGAGGGGATATGAGATATTATGCCACCAAGTCAGCAATTCCCAGGACCTACAATCTGGATAATACATCCCACAAGGGTCTACCAATTTGCGCATCTTCATGTTGGTGACTTTTTCTGTGGGAGGATAGAGTAATCTCTAATGAACATGCTCTTCAGTATACCCATTGTGACAACCTTGAATAATGATACAGGTGGTGCAGGAACAAGTAAATCTATATTCTGCCGCCTGTGTTGATAAATATTACGTCCCACATCATGCATCCTCTCCCAAATCACGCCGACTGAGATTGTGTGTGGTGTATATACCGGCCGGCTGCTGGATCCTCTCCACTATACTAGAAGGTGGGATCCCATGAGTGCTGGCATTAGTATCCATGCTTCTTCTTCTTCCCCTGGATGAGCTCGCCAGCGTGATGACGGAGGCTGCATCCGGGTTATGGGAAAATGTCACGTTATTCGAGCCATTCTGCGAGTGGTTGAACAGCGTAAGACCCGGGTTTGTGTAGTTGGTCGCATTAGACGGTGCTACAGTACTTGGAGCGGTTGTTGCGTTGGTATACACACTGTTTGAGTGTCCTACAGACGACTGGGATGCAACAGAGGCGGAAGATTCAGAGAGAATCGGAGCTGTACTCGTATTTGTCTTGACACTGACGTGATCCTTTTTGTCTGCCTTTTGTGAGGAGTGATTGGTGTTTTTTTCGATTGGTCTGTTCATTAGTTTCCTCACCCACGAAAATCGACGTCCTCTGCCGTTGCTGCTCTCGTTTCCCTGCCACTGCTCTCTGTTATCTTCGTGTGCCATACTTAACAATTATATATTTATATAGTTGAGCTCATTAGCTTTGATAGCGTAAACCTCCAAGGCCAATCATGGTACCCTGGTTCGAAACCTATCCAAACCGTTTTAATATAGTTCAGCAATAGAAGAAGCCTTGAAAGCTTGGTTCGTGATAACCGAACAAGCAGAGAATGCGACATTTACGTGTGATAGACGTGATACATCTGTTTTTAAGGCACATGTTTTACGCCAGCTGAGGGACCTCAATGGTCTTAAAATTACCCCATTATCTTTCAAAAGAATAGGGATCAAGATCTACCACAAGTATGGGAGTCCATATGTATCAGAGCACATTGCCGCCTATCTTCCAGAAGTTGGCGCTAGCCCAGAGAAAAGGGAACAGTTTGCAACGCACGTTGCCAGATTTTGGAAGAACTTGTCAAAGTTTCATTTCAAGAATCCAGCAGAGGTTGATGCTTTATACAGCCTAGCCATTGTGAGACTCCACATCAAAGGCGGTACATGCCAGTTACGAGCAATACGATGTCGGAATAGAACATTGGATTGAAGAATGCCCAGTTATGGATCATCTATGGCAGAAGATTAAGACAGCGGATGACGTGCATCATCTGTCTCTCCGGTATTTCATTTTCCCCCAACCAACAAAGAAAGTACTGATATCTCGGGGACGCTATCTGGTGGAGTTGGAAGCACTTCAAAGGGAGGCATATCGTACAAGAGAGATGAGGGGTACGGTGAACTGGAGAGGGCATATTGATAAGTTGTGTCCTCGTCGCGCTGCTGAATGATTGAGGTTTTTTCAACATAGGGAGTAATCTCTGTGTTTTTTTTTTTTTCCTTCATCTACAGGATGAATATTTAGTTACGAATCAATTTTTTTGAGTTCAAAAAGAAAAAGCTCATTATCTTTCTCTGCAGAAAACCCTCCTGGAGGATCAACTGCCCTTCAGCGCGTGTAAATCAACCTCCTCGTCAATCAAAACCATCCTGGGCCGACGTCGTCAAGTCGAAGGCTGACAGCGATCCTGAATATCATGACGCCGCCAAACGTAACCTGATGGATTCCGAGAAGGCAAAACGCAAGCTAAATATACTGCTGGAGAATTTGTAAAACAAAAAAGTCATAAAATTTACAAAGAAAAACAAATTAGCTGCGTCAGAAAGGGCTCCTCAAAACGCATCATATCTAAGAATAAGGAATGCCTATCATGAGATTGAAAAAATGGCTGATATTACTAGAGATCTGATCTTCAACATCAAAACTAGTTTCGAGTGGACCTCCGAGGAGACCCTCACGTTACTAAATGAATTCCAAGAAGTGATCATCCAACAATACGGTAATATGATGCTCAAAATTTCTCCTGAATATTCACTTAACGTCATTTCCTTTAAGGTCTTAGATGACGCGAAAATAAGAATGAAGACTTCAATGACTAGTCTCAGACATATGGCTTATAAACACATCCTTTCGAGACAAGAACCACCAACGAAACTAATGTCAACCAACCGGATCGCATTACCACAAAATTACCTGAGTACGTCAAGTGCTCCACGTTTTTGATCATTCTTTCAACAAGTATTTCATGGGAAAAGAGGTTAAACTTATTCAACAAGTTTCAGAGTCTATCCTAGATACAATCAGATCTCAAATCAGCCAAAACTTCTTTGCCGACTCCTCCAGTGGAAAATCCTTCAAACTTGAGCCCGTTAGTATCCCAGACTACCAAAATGTGGCGACCACTCTCGTGTCTATGCCCACATCACAGGTGCAGTCAGATTTGTCTCTTGCAATTCTGGAACTGACAGCTCCAGATAGTGACCATCCTCATTGTATCCTTGATCAAGCGGATGTTATCGACAAAGGTCTAGTAGCTAATGGTGAAGATTACTCCAGCATCTACATGTTAATGGCATTGAATCATGACCAAGCGCCCCCAAGGAGGTTTGCCTTAAGTGACCTGAATGAGGCACGACTCGATATCCTCACTCGCGTGAGTTTCTGCTATTTCTGTAATAGCAGAAATCATTTAAGAAGACAATGTCCCCATGCACCGTTATGTTCGCATTGCGGTCAAAGAAGTCACCCAACATGGAAATGCAAAAGTACCCAGAGAGTGCGCGATCTTTATCAGATTCATACACAGGAGAGGCATATAATGAATTTGGAGAGTTCCTGCTTAAAGGATCTCGAGAAGAAGAAGGTCCAAATTTTAAAACCCCACGCAGCAGCAACAGCCTACCGCAAGAAGCAGGCTGAGTCAATTCAACAGGAAACTGAACATCATCTAACTTCAAAACCTTCAACTCAGTCGACATCAAAAGTTCCAGTAGTAACTGCTCCAGGAGCAGCGAACCCAACTCGCACAGAATCAACCTTAAAATCTGTCCCCGCCCAACAAAAGGCCCCATCCAGCATCAGTACTCACAACGGAGTACAAAATGCCTCCCTCAACATCAGCACTCAAAATGGAGTACAAACCTCTCTTTCGGACGACGATCTTACAGAGGAAATTGAATCTCCCATGGATGAAGATCTTTCACCAGCAGTGGAAAATGACAAAGAATGTGAATCGTTCTATGAACAAACTACACCACCTCAAGATTGGTATGAAGCTTTTCTTCGGGACATGGAGATGTCAGAATCAGGAAAGGTAAAGCCTTCTGCCCTGATCACCAAGCAGGCAACCTCAACGTCTTTTGAACCCCAAGCGAGATGTTTGAGAGATACTCCACGAAAAGATTTCAAAGAATGGTTAAAAGAATCACGTTTGAATCTACAAGCATTCAAGACTTCCTGCTTAAAGTCGGCCATTATTTGACTTCACATCCGTCTATTCTATTTCTTCAAGAGACACGACTCAGAAATGCAGCAGCATATTTCGAACTGGAACATTTCTGTTCGTTACGCGGTTATAACTTAATTGGCCATTCCACTTCGCTTTCACTCATTATTATCAACAAAGATTTGAGTATAGCTAGCTCAGCTTCAAGGTGATGATGAGGATTTCAACCGATTTCGTAAACATATACACACCAACGAACAACAGAAATCGTAGTATCCTCTTCGAGTACCTTTCCCGGAAGTTATCACAACAGGACCTGTTGATTATTGGTGGTGACTTCAATTGTACACTCAATATGCTTGATGTACAAATTCCGACACACGCATACGATTCGAGCATTATTGCTCTGAGACAGCTACTCCTAAACGATCGCCTACTCGATACTTACCGCAGTCACCCAGCCACTGCGAGGTCCAGTGAGTACAGTAATTTCTCTGGCGTCAATCGTAATACGAGACGGTTAGATCGCTTCTATGTTTCATGGAAACTTAGCAAGTGGTGTCTGCAAACCTATATTGATGCTTCTGACCATCACTACTCTACACACAGAAAGGTATCACTGAGCATGAACGATCTCACAACTGAGATGGGGCGGGTGACTTCCATCTTGGAAGCGTTATTGTAAACGACAACCTCCGACCTCATTTGATTCCTACCTCTGAAGCATCTCTAAGTAAAGATAGTTTCCTCAATGAGCTGCAGAAATTTGACATTCTCATGACGAGGATCAAACATCTCACTCAAGGTCTGACCGCAAAATTCCGGAAATTCCGGTCCATCAAACCAGCCGAAGGAGATCTAGCTCCAATGGCGTCACCCGACGACTCATCTTCCATTCAGGAAAGTGGGACGAGTGTTGTCACAGGGGTGACTTACAAAGCTTTGCAGCGGCGTATTAAACTAATAAGGTCCCAATCGACATACCTCAGCGTATGGCATGGAGGTCTTCTCGAAGCATCCAGGCGAGCAGGTGATCATTTTAGAAATTAGAGATGTCCCCACCAATGCTTTACTTAGAAAGGCATTCTTTTCCAAATATCTATCTCATGTTCGTTTAACATCGGACCAGATATTTGATTTGGATAAGCCATATACTTTAGAAGAAGTTGACTCAGTAAGTCAGGATTATTCTCTGAAAAAAAAAAATGTTCCCGGAGAGAATCGTGTCCCATATGCCTTTTCCTGGAAAGAATTTGAGGTAATGGGACCATGGCTCGTCAATCTTCTCAATTATATGCACACTCAGGAGGGATCGCCTACTGATTTCAAGTATGTTCAACTGAAACTGCTTCCAAAAAAAGGTGACAGACGGGATTTCGCTAACTGGGTCAGTCTTATGAACACGGCTACCGAATCATTACAGCGGTTGTGAACAAGCGACTTGTGAAGGTTCCACCTGATATAGTTCAACGGGACCAAAAAGGCATCACACCATCGCTCCATCCTAAAGACAATATCCAAAATATTCGTCTTCTGAGGGTGAAATGCCTATCACACCGAAGTAGGCTATCTAGGGAAGCCTCCCTCTACCACTGGACCTGGATAAGGCTTACGTTCGCCCAAGTCATGATTATATTGCAGGGGTGTTAACTACAATGGGATTTGGCCCAACTTTAGGCGCTTCATTATGAATTCACATCAAAACCAATTTGGAATTATCAATTTAAACAAGGCCAAGGGAGACCCGTTCCTCTTGCAAAGTGGCATCAAACAGGGCAGTCCATTAGCACCGAGCATCTTTGCGATCTGCGTTGAGTCTTTGGCGGAAGCCATACGACAAAATTTGCGAGGAATCGGCTTCCTTACCCCTCTGCAAAGAATCCTGAACATCAAAGTCCAGCTCTATGCAGATGATATTATCGTCATTTACTGTGATGCGGAGGACTTTGAAACGTTTGAAAGCATATGGAATTCTTTTTCCGCAATTTCAGGGTGTTTACTCAATTCCAAGAAATCCCACCTTGTGATACTGGCAAATCACACTTTCGAACCTAGTACAACTTTTGAGGTTGTAGTTCTTGGATGGAGCTGATGTACAGTTCCTAAACAACTGTAACCAAGAATTCCTCGGAGTGGCTTTGAGCGGTCACGATTGGGGGGGCAAAGTCGACGATCGATTCCGCTAAGTGTTAAGACAACGCTAATCAACACCTACGTTTATTCGCGTCTCTTGGGACTAACATGAAGCCATTCAGAACGACCAGCTGCACAGTATGGAGAGAAATGGATCCATAAGCACATCCCATATCAGCATTTAATTCCTCTGAGAATTCTTCAGGGTCCGAAAGACATGGGTTATTACGGGATAGCACAACTAGAGTTCCATTTAGACAGACTAGCTCGGTGGATCTTTGATCGATTCGATGAGAATTTAGAGCCTCATCAAGAGTTCACAATTGATCACTTGAGCAGTTTCATGAACTACCTCGCGCAGGAGACTGGTCGCAGCTTGACGTTGTGGGATTTTTTGGCCACCAACAACAAACCCATGAGCCACAATGTGGTGGGCAGTTCTATTCACAGTTTATGGGCAGCATACCAGCAGAGTCAAGACTCAGACTGTTCAGCAGTAGAATCCAAAAAGCCTTAAGGGCTTGAACAAGCAGAGAATGCCACATTTACGTGTGATAGAAGTGATACATCTGTCTTTAGACCATATGTATCAGAGCACATTGCCACCTATCTTCCAGAGGTTGACGTTAGCCCAGAAACCAGGGTACAGTTTGCAACGCACGTTGCTAAATTTTGGAAGAAATTGTCAAAGTTCCATTTCAAGAATCCAGCAGAGGTTGTTGGATTGGAATCTCGTTTACCTTTGAAGATAGTGCTATCTTTTTGCGTCTCATCTTCCCTATGACGTAAAATAGCCGTTAACAGAATCGGATGAGGACTCTATCAATTGTTTTCTCTCAGAATATTTGTGCAAACCTTTGAGGTGCTTGGAAAAGGGAACAGCTGATAAAATGAGGGATTCAAGTCGATTGATAGATGTACACTTTTTCGGACGTCAATATAACACAAAAAAAGATGGCGCGTTTCGATTTGACCGACATACTCATGGGGTAATTGAACTCAAAGCACCCAGCTTCTCTCCAAATAGTAGGAAAAAGGTAACCTTTACCAAATGCTCACCCGGGTATTTTATCAAGCATCGTTCAGACTCTGTTTGGATTCATCAGCATGCTAATCATGATTGACTATAATCCTTTTTTGTCAAACTCCTGGTGTGTCAGAATACCTCACAGTTGAGGACATCCATCTGTTGGTTAGGATGAGTTATTATGTTATGGACCACAAGAGGCTCCTCACCGCTGAGGCATGACATGCAGTGTCCGTCAATCATGCTTTTGACGTCTTGATAAAACAAAACAACATCCACAAAAACGAAAAGAGATGTGGGATTTGGATTTGCAGTGCAAGATGAGCGGCATCCAGAAAGTTGGGCGATACAGAGTCCAGTACAACCACTTTTATCGCGATTTCGTGAAAAATGTTGCAGGATGTGATCTGTTTCTGGATCGACTCAGAAGAAGGGAGAAATTGAGCGAAATCAAGCCCAAATCGGCTACAGAAAAGCGTACATGTCGTAACTTTATGCGATGCCAGATAATCCATATAAAGCCCCAAACGCAGCGAAAAATGACCAGAAAAAGAACAGAGAGAATCATTTTAATCATCAAAATTATTATTTATTGTTGATATCTCACCACTCAGGCTGATTTAACCGATTCACTTTGGTCAACGTGTAATTCCATCTCAAGCCCGTTAGCTCCATTGTGTAATCCTACGAGATCTCAACGTGGTCAATCACAATGTATAATTCCTATACATCAAATAACCTTGTCTCGTTTACAAGTATATGTGTCGCGTCCATTCCCAGGTTTTAAATCGAAGCTATGATGAAAAACGTTTCCCAGGTTCGAGCTTCTCAAACTTCACCACTGTGTTTCAGACTCGGTGGATGTGCCTTGTAGGCGATGTTCTCTTCGCCTCGTTCTATATTGATGATTATCAATATCCTTTGAAATCCGTATCCTGTTCATAATCGTTCCCACTCACCTAAAGACGCTTCGTATTAGATCCTTCAATATCTACCAGCTCATTCCATTTTCACAAGTCTCCGTTTCCTCTCTCTCGGATGAGGGTTTCTGTTTTGCAGACTCAAAAAGTCTGGTGAGCTGGACCATCTCTGATTCCATTCTGGAGATCTTGTTGCTCCATTTCTGCCCTTTTTCAAAACAGCCACTTTCCCCTCGTGCCTGATCTAGATGTAAGGTCTTGAAATAACTGTTGGAGAGTATCTGTTTCTCAGCTGCTGTGTGAGATCTTGGACAATGTGATTGTCAACTGCCTTGATGAACTGCAATAGAGGGGCTTTACGAAGGGTTCGAAACAGTTACATCCATGCATGAAAAGTTGTACTCCGTGATGAACAGCTTGAGGAGGCACCATGCAAGATATCTGTACAAGCATGCACCCATGTGCATGATGCCCAAAATATATATATATATATCGCACAGCCATGATAACGAGCCAAGATTTCCTTCTAGTTGTGCTGGCAATCATCTTCCCACCCCTGCCCGTTTTTATAAGAAAAGGGCTGTTTACACAGGAGATGGCCATCAGCCTCTTTCTGACGCTCTTCTTCCATTTCCCTGGGCTTCTCTATTCTTGTTACATTATATACGAATCCGCCGTTCAAAGACAACAAGAATTCGGAGGATACAGGGACATTGAGCACCAATCGGGTGACGAACCCCACTTCCGCGATGATCATGCGACACCTCCAGCGTATGAAGAAGCAGTAGAAGGGTCAACAAGTGGAGGTGCTCCTCCAATAGTTGGAGACAACAAGATTCAGAAATAGTTATTTATTAATCAAATCAACAATTTTAGTTAGTATACTGTGCATCTAGCCTTTGGGAGATGGATCCGCTCCCTCTAAAAGAGTGGGATGGGTGGAGCACTGTCTTTTGGACACCGGGGTTTTCAGTCTTTTCGCCGTAACCTCCTCCGCCTGGTGTCATGACGACGATTCTGTCACCCTTTTGCGCGTGTACGGAGTTTTTACCTCCAATGTTGAAAACGCGGTCATCTAGCTCGTTTCCTTCACTGTCGTACGTCTTGCGAACCCACAAGTTGAGCCCTGGCTCAGCTGGGGAACCTCCAAAGAGACCGTTGGGTCTGGTGGCTCTTCTCTCAGAAAGCACAGACACAATAACCGGTGTCTTGAACTCCAGGTCTCTGATGACACCTTCGCCGCCGCGGAATTGACCATCTCCACCAGAATTCTCGCGAAGACAGTACTTTCTCAAGATTACAGGGTATCTCTTTTCGAGAACCTCAGTATCGGTCATCCTGGTGTTGGTCATGTGGGAGTGAACACCGGACGCTCCGTTCCACTGCTTGCCGTTGAGCTTACCAGCACCTGCTCCTCCACCAATGGTTTCGTAGTAACCCCAGCCTGGAAGTCCATCCTGAGACTCGATTCCGAATGTGAGGTTGTTGCAACATCCTTGAGAGTCTGCCATCACTTTGAAAGCCTTCATGACAACATCCGTCACCCTCTGGGACGTCAACACGTTTCCCCCCACCACGGCACACCCTTCGCCGGGGGAGAGCAGTGAGTCCTTAGGCAGGACCACTTTGATAGGCTCCAAGCAACCCTGGTTAAGCGGGATAGAGTCATCGATCAAGCATCTCAGACAGTACAAAATGGCAGAATAGCTGATCGCCTCCGGTGCGTTGATATTGCCGTAAACCTGAGGCGAGGTGCCGGTAAAATCGAAAACGGCACACCCTTCTTTGTTTACAGCGACAGAAAGTTGAATTTTAGATCCGTCATCCATGTAGTCCGTGCACTCAATGACCGGGTGGGTTTCCACAACAGCATTGAGCATTCTCTTCACTGCCGCAGCAGAATTGGTCTGAATGGCCTTCATATACTTCCACACCGTCTCCAGGCTGAACTCGCGTACAAGTTGATTCAAAAGGTGCATCCCTCTCAGGTCAGCAGCCAGCTGAGCTTTCAAATCGCTGATGTTATCGGCAAATCTTCTAGCGCCCGAGCACCCATCGTATTTGGCCGGTTCCTCGATAAACAGAGTCTTGAGACGCTCCATTTGAAACTCGCCCTCTTTCACCAAAAAATCAGAAAAGATCGCCACACCTTCCTGTTCCAGTATGAGCGACTTGCTGCTCATACTACCAGGTGTAGATCCACCAATGTCGGCATGGTGAGAACGCGCGGCAAGCCAGAAAATTGGGTCAGCCCCGCTTCCATCCTCGCGGAACACGGGCATGATTACAGTGATATCTGGCAGATGAGTTCCTCCACATCTCGGATGGTTGGTAAGAAGCACGTCACCGGGATGAAGCTTTCCTTTCCACAATTTCGCTTGGTACTCCACGGCGTAACCCATAGAGCCCAAATGCACAGGCACGTGTGGTGCGTTGGCAACGAGCTTGCCATCGTAATCGAAAAGCGCGCATGAGAAATCAAGTCTCTCTTTCACGTTGGTCGAAAGAGACGTCTTTTGAAGTTGGACACCCATTTGGTCAGCAATATCCATCAGCCTGTGTGAAAAAATCGACAACAGAATCGGGTCAACCTCGCTGTTTTCGTTGTTGGTCGACTCCAGCGCCTTTTCTGAATCGTCCAAAGTTATCACGATGTGGTTCTTAAGAACAAGAGCTGTTGCATTTGGCGGAACAACGTTGGTCTGAATTCCGTCTGCAATAATGGCTGGACCGCTCAGTTCCGTACCCACTGACAGAGACTCTAAACGGAATACGGGCGTTTCTTGACGTCTGTCATCGAAAAACACGCTCTTGACCATACTCGCTTGATCCTTGGAAACATGGTTCCGTTTCGTCAGACTCTTAATCTGCTGGTCGATAGAGGGCTCGTCCAAATTGGAGGCACGCCCAATCGCACGGACACGCACATCGTCAACGAGGAGCGATGCCTTTTCCAACAGGAAACCAAACTCTCTCTTGTGTTGAGAGACAAAGTTATCTTCAAAGCTGGGAGATTCCTCGTTTCTCGTCACCATGATTCCCGACTCTGTTCCTTTGTAACGCACATTGAGATACTCTTCGCATACAATGTCTTCTGGACGGAACCCTTGCGCTTTCAGCGAGTCTACAGCCTGCGCAGTGAGAGCAGCGATCCTTTCTTCGAGAGCAGCGCCGTTGATATCATCCAGTACAAGAGACGAAGGCTCCTGCACGTCTTCTACCACGTCTGCCAATGCCATACCGTAGGCAGAGAGCACAGATGAATACCTGTGGACTAGCACTGTTTTGATTCCGAGCGACTCAGCAACAGCAACCGCATGCTGTCCTCCGGCACCGCCAAAGGAGACAAGCCTGTGGTTAGAGGTGACGTGACCTTTTGCCTCTGTCAAAGAACGGATCGGACGCGCCATTGTCTCGTTGGCCACTTTGACGAACCCGTAAGCAACTTGGTCCGGAGTCATTTGCGTTTGGGATACCTCGTTGATCTGGTCGGTGAGCTCGATGAACTTCAATTTGGAAGCCTCAGCATCCAGGTTTTCGTCCTCGTTGGGACCGAAAATCTTGGGGAAATACTCGGGCAGCAGTCTGCCTAAGAACAGGTTGGCATCAGTCACAGTGAGAGGTCCGCCCTTCTTGTAACACGCTGGTCCAGGATGACTTCCGGCAGATTCTGGACCCACTTGGAAAAGTCCATTTTTGAAAAAAAGCATACTTCCACCTCCTGCAGCCACCGTGTTAACGTCCAACTGTGGGGACTGGATCGTGACGCCCGCAGTGGTTGTCTCAAACACGTGCTCCAGTTTGCCGTCTCCGTAACGAGAGACATCTGTTGAAGTGCCACCCATGTCGAACCCGATCAAAGGGATCTTGTTCTCCTCGTTGTAGCACGTTCTGCTGTACCCTACCACGCCTCCTGCTGGTCCACTGAGAATAGCCTTGAGACCAGAAAAGTAGTTGGCATCGACCAACCCTCCGTCTGACTGCATGAACTGGCATCTCGCACCTTTCGAGTCAAGGTCGAGCGGAGACGCGATCCCGTGCTTGAGACCCGACTTGAAGCCAGCCAGGTACCGCTTGATCTCCGGAGTCAAGTAGGCGTCTGCAACACACGAGTTGGCCCTCGGTATGAATTTGATCATCGGTGAGAGCTGAGCAGAGAGGGACACGTGGGTAAAGCCCATCTCCTTTGCTATATCACCAACGAACATCTCGTGCTCAGGGTATGTGTAAGAGTGAAGGAAGCACACACCGATCGATCTGATACCTGCATCATACACTTTTTGCAACTGTGCTCGAACATGGGCCTCGTCAGGTTTCTGCAAAATGCGGACCGTTTCACCGGACAAACCAGTAACGAGGTCTGATCCGTTCGCTTTGGTGATTTTTTGTGAAGAGTCTTCCGTGTAGTCTTCCAGAGTCACTCTTTCGTCGATTTCCACAACATCATTGTACAACACCTCTGGTTTCGTGATCGAAAGGTCAAAGATGTCTGGTCTGGTCTGGTTACCGATAACGAGACAATCTTTGAAGCCTTTGTTGGTGACCAAAGCACACCGTTCACCTTTTCTTTCGAGCAGAGCGTTGGTAGCCACAGTGGTACCCATCCTGATGTACTCTATCTTGGAGGTGTCAAGCGGTGCATCACGAGAGATTTTTTCCCCTGTAAAAGCCTCCATAATACGTCTAATGCCTTCTAACGGTGCGTCAGAGTAATGCGCAGGATCCTCAGACAAGAGCTTAATCACAATATCATCCTCTGTTCTTCCGGTTCCTGGGTTCCCCACACAATCTGTAAAAGTTCCACCACGCTTACGTTAACTACATACCATAATCTGTTTTACTTACGTCTATGGCAATGCGTATTCCTGGCATAATTAATGGTTCAGGAGGAAAGTAAGAGGTTAATAAACGCTGGAAATTCCTTTCGTGTCTTACTCAAGTTTCTTTATCGGGCATGGTCGTACATGATCTTGCATGGCCTTGCATCGATAAGCCGTGTGGAATTCCGTCCGCTACGTTGAGTGAGTGAACTGTGGAGCTGTTGGAGTTGATACAATGCCTTCTGATCTTTCAAATACTCGTGGTGTTTTGAGGGGGTGGAAAAATAATGAGAGACATTAGCGCAAAATCCTTCGCCCGCGTTTAACCGTTTTTGCCCGGTCTTAGCGCTGCAGATTATGCATAAATGCGCCAACGTGGGGCTTTATGAATTTCGATTGGATGTCGCTGGGACGAGCCGTTATCGAATGCAAGTGGTTCGCCATAGACTTTATGCATAATTTTCTCTATTCACGATAAGCCTAATACAATACACCGGTATATGCCGATCTGCATATATTCGCGTGGAAAACGGGTGAGTGAAAACGAGAAGCTCTGAGACGACTGGAGCATTTTGTAGAACATTACCATTTGTGTTCGGTTGATTGAAACAGAATGGTTGTTCAAATTGTTTTAGGTGGCAGCTTGTACAATATGAACGATATTTTTAAAAGATGCAAGTGTTAGATTCACCTAGAATGAAAATAAAAAATATATGCGCGTCCAAAAGTAATGCTGTAATGAAAATGAAACT
>PPLB01008236.1:0-13449 GCA_003706365.1 Citeromyces siamensis
GTCAGCAGTCACGCCATTTGTTTTCTTTTTAACCTTCTCTCTCTCTCTGTTCAAGATCTCCCTGTCAGCCTGTGTTGCCCTACTATTGGCTGAAGCAACAAAACTTGCCCGTTTCACTTTTGGGCAATAATTGAACACATATAATCCTCTCTCTTTGCATAGTCTTCCCACTACTTCTCTTACAGCAGGGCGAAATACACCATCTTCACCAAACACTAACTTTTCACCACTTTTGGCCACTTTTGATACACTGATCACATTCTGAACAGCACCTGGAACCCACAAAACATTGGTGAGTCTTATATTCCTCCCTTGTTTGGTGAACTGAACGTTCCCAGAACCTTTAACTAACAAGGACTGACCCCCAATTCCATCGATACTTGTGTCGCGAACTTCAAAGTCTTCAAGTATCTCCTTGTTCCAGGTTAAATGATTGGTAGCACCACTATCAAAAACCCAATCCCTGTTGTTCAACGTCACTGTCTTTGAAGATGCAACCCACGACTTTCCGGGTTGTTCTCTCATATCATCTGACTTAGTTGATCTAGATGACTTTACTTTAACTCTCTCTCTGGACAGTCTTTAATGCGATGACCTTTGACATGGCAATAAAAACACTCAAATGGGAATCGAACATCCTTTCTTCCAGATGCACTCAACACAGGAGCTCGATTTACCCTAAATACTTCATCAGGCATGAAGTGCTTTACTAACTTCATCACCTCATACATTGTCAGGCCTTTATCCTTCTTCGACTGCGCCAACACATCGTTGACTGACTTCTTGCCACGTAGTCCTGCCAAACACATAATCACACACACTTCCTCTGTACTCTTGGACAACACGGAAGTTGAAAACTCTTGGAAACACCTTAGGTAGTCTTCATCTCGTCACGACTGGGACCAAACCAAAAACTTTGCACTTTATCCACAGCGGCTGGTAACGTTAGCTCGCCAGATTCCTTTTCCAAATAAAACCACAATTCTCTTCCTTTGAGCCTGAAGGGCATAATAGATCTTGCTACATCATGCGACAACGAATTCATGATCGCTGTAGTCAAGATTGAAGTCGACCGACCTTCAATTTCTGCCGCTTCGGGCTCTGTCATACTATCACTATCGAGACCTTTCTCGATGAAGTATGGTAAACCACAATTGCACAAAT
The DNA here is from genome assembly GCA_003706365.1 of Citeromyces siamensis. Lineage (NCBI taxonomy): Eukaryota > Fungi > Ascomycota > Pichiomycetes > Pichiales > Pichiaceae > Citeromyces > Citeromyces siamensis. Next base: position 1,165 of record PPLB01008236.1, read on the forward strand.
CTAACCTGAGTGAAATGCTATCTTTCCAAACTTCGCAATTTTCTGCTGATTCTAACTTCTCATTGCCACCAAACTTGAACAAGCTACCAGACAGGCTCATAACCTGTTGGAGAACTACTCTCTGTTCATCGTATATGTTGGAATCTGGAATTGATATGCACGAATATGCATGGATATGCATAAGACATGCGAGAATATTCTAGAAGACTCCGGAAGGAGAACAATAGAATATTCTAGAAGAATGATAAGAAAACTATATAAGAACGCTAAGTATATAGGTTTAAGTATTCAATTAAGTGAATCATGGATTTCAACAGTTATAAGGTTACCCTCCAACAGTATACACATAACACGTTTTATCGGACTCATCCTGTTGGAGAACTACTCTCTGTTCATCGTATAGCATGTAATTTTCACTAACTAACTCCTTTTATAGTTCTTTTGAATATTCTTCTAGAAGATTCTTTAATCTTCCTCAACCTTCATTATGATGTCATGCATGCGCCCGCATACACACACAGGTCACATGCATAACTTCACATCTCAACACATCCTACAGGAGTCCAGTTACCCAGTTGCATATCATCCAGAACACGGAGATCGCTTGATAAAAGAACGTCGATTACCTGAGTCATCTTCAAAAGAATTCACTCTCACCTTCGCCTTGAGAAGTTTCTCTTTCCCGGTGAAGAAGGGTTTGACGCACAGAGGAAATTATTACATATTTTCGACAGGATTAAGTGTGCACATACTCTTCCTACGTTTAGGAGCTCGGGCAGTTGGCTGGAACGAGTACACCAACAACTTGATTGAAATCAATCCAACCAACAAACTAATGGAAGTTTCTTTACTTGGAGTTGGCTCTCTTCACATCGGCTAAATTAAAGGTGTTTTGTCGACTTCTAATGGGGAGTGTTGTTTGTTTTGTCATCACCAGAGAAGTCATCGCCATTCTAAGGATAAAATGGCCTTCCGCAGCGTATGGAGCCAAATTTAGTGGATTCGTTTGCAGTACGAAGTCATTATCTAACAAATAGTGGACCAGATGTACAAGATAACAATGGGACAGATGCCCAACATTTTTCCTGCGAGTTGGTTGCTATCGTCCTTCCCACTGATTTGTTGAGCCGCTGATTTACGGTGGTCTTTGAACTTTTCTGGTAACCACTCTCCAATCCCTCCTGATTTCAGAGTGTCAGTTTTTCCCACGAGATACGAGCTCTGGAACATCGGTCGGTGGTGCATCGAACGGACTGCACCATTTCTGAATTCTTGACACCATTAGATAGAGCGCATTCATAGAGCGTATTCACGATATTTGAGTTCTGGTGTCTTGAGTATGTGACATCTGTAAATGAGAGGTTGATTCGTGGGGCAGAGTTGATTATGCCGCTAATTTTGACCATACTGACTAGGATGTTGGAGAAACCCCTCTTGTGTTCTACCAGAATACAGAGCACATGGATGAATTCAATTTCCAAGCCGCTATTTACCGTCTAGCGATTTCATCTCACCGCAAAAGATTACAGTAGTCGTACAGGAGAGTACGTTTGGCTTTCTCGTTGTAAAATCACATTCATCATACATACGTGTCGCCTTACTTTGAGTCCAGTGGTTTTGGATCCTCCGTTGGGGCATCCTTTGCGTGATGGCCAATCACGTTCTTTAGTTTCTCAGGAATATCCTCAAAAACCAAGTCATCTGAAGAGGTGCTCGCGCTCTCTCCCTTGGCAGCAAGAATATCCTGTATTGTGATGCGGTCGTCAGAGAATATTTTAAGATGGTCTGCGATTAGGTGACGGTTTTTACATGACGGACACTGGATCAGAACTGTGCCTCCAGTGTACGCCTGCTTCGACATCACATGACTTGATCTAGTGTCACATTTTTTGCACGTGAATGCGATCATAAGTTCGGGTTTTTCAACTTTTCCTATGGATACCTTTTCATTCTTCAAATGAGTGAAAGAATGGAAAGAAGCAGAGAGCGGAAGTCTCTGTGTTATGGTTGCTGGTCTTGCCAAACGAGGAATTATCGCCCTTGTCAATCTACGCATGGAGAGTTGAGAGGGAAGAGGTGGAAAAAAAAACTGTGAGAAAATTCAACAAAAAGATTTGACTCTGCCCAGGATCGAACTGGGGACCTTCTGCGTGTTAAGCAGATGCCATGACCAACTAGACCACAGAGTCTTGTTACTTGACTTCGTAAAGACTTTCACCAGGATGGCTCGGTTGAGTATTACTAGGAGCACGTGGATAGAATTTAGTCAAATGGTTATATGATGGACATGGGATGATTTTCAATAGAACCGATCAACTAACGGTGGTTTTTTTTGGGCTTGTGCTTCCAGAAACGGTTTAGAGTGATTCCCTCTCGGAAACAGCTTCTCCATTTCAGACATTGATGAATGCGGAACTGCAGCAGCTTGTCTGAAATGTCTCATCCTGGATCTGTCTCATCCTTGATCTCTTCCAGGCATGAAGATGATGAATAATTTTCGGAATTGTGGTTGTTCTACCCAATCGAGTTGCTGGGCGTAAATATTATTGACCCCGAACAACGGTCTTTTTACCCAAAAGTAATGATGTTATTTTGCGCATCTGCATCCTCATTTCGGAGGGCGGTTGATGTCGACGTATAGAGATTTCCCCCATTCGTCTCAATCTTGTCTGAATAATGAATTGCGTATTGTTTCCCTATATACACGTTTCATTACTCTGGTATAGTGATATATTGGTAAGGCATACAGAGTATGTATACGATAAAGCTAATCCAGGCAAACACTTTGGCACCGGAGTCGGCGCAGTTCAAGAAGGCAAGAGCAGAGATGGCGATCCCCACAATGTGCGACATGAAAAAGCACTTGTCAGGATACCAGCATTGATAATGCGGTCGAGGACTGGGATTCGTGCGTTGTTGATTCCTATAACACAAGGAGAAGGACACCTGCGCCTTGAGAACTTGAGTAATCGCTCCCATCAGAGATAATTGTGCCCGACAATGTTACCTATAACCAAACTGACTGAAATATAAGACTGTTTGGGTTATTGATATTTAGTTGAACCGATTGAAATGGTTGCAACATGCTGCTGAACTCTATAACCCTTTATCAAGCATTCTGATGTTCCTCCAATAACAATTGGTGTAGGAGCACTAATCCCAGGTAAGTTTTCGAATCCAATAGGGACATTTCCCGAAAACTATCGCGACGCTATCCCAGTTTGTCTTCTCTGTATAGAAGTTCCTGCAAGTTGGAGGCTCTCACAACATTCATCGATGCTATACCCAAAACAAAACATATCGCGTCTGGAATGTTTGATTTACGAGACCCGTTTAAACCAGTGCTGGCGTTGAATCCCAGTAGGAGATGACTGTACGCGTAGCGCATCTTCTCCTTGTTCTGGTAGCGCTTTTCCAGGTTAGAGATCAGTTGTATTTGATTCTGCTGAAGGTGTGAGAGCCGACCCAGAAGATTTAAAGTTGTTGGTAATAAGAACACAAGTACAGCCCTGCTAATTTGCTGTAGAAGCCGCGGCATTGAGTGTGTCAGCGTACAGAATAGATACAAAGGGAGCCGGCTTGCTCATGGAGCAAAGACACACAAGGGCCGTGACAAAGTTACTGCGAATACATTGTGCGCTTCAGGACTACATTGGCTCCGATTACAGTAATATCTCCTATGAATCATGATGACTCCTCTGATGAGGATTTCAACATTCACTAGAATGAAAGAGTGACATGAGTTGTAATGAATAAAAGATTCCTAACCACAAACCACGGGAGTAAGAGGACTTGCCTCATGGCACTTTACCATTAGAAGTAGCCAATACCAACCTCTAATGGCATACTCACATCCTATGGACGTGTCCCATTCCCTCAGAAAAAGTTATCTGCAAAATTATCAAACTTATCGAACCTGTTTTTCCTGATACAAAACAGAATAACGCTTATCATAGACATAAACAGATAACGCGCTATCGAAGAATTGGAGGGTCACATCCGTTGGATATGGTCCCGCATGTCACGTGCACGCGGTGGGACAAGGTCGTGCGTCTACCGCGTGAGTATTCCCCCATTGGGAAAAGTAATTACGCGCATTTGTTCAAATGACTTCTCCCATACCATCGTCGCCAGGCTTCGCGTTAAACTCACAGATATCCAATGGTGGACCCACACAGAGCTCCAACATTTTCAGTGACGCCAACACGCAGGGCGGATTCGAGTCGCAGCCGAGGACGGATGAGGATCCAGGCGCTCACACTGACGCTTTGAGAAGAAAAGATTTAAGCAGCATCCCCAAAGTGACCGACCTCACTGCTGAAAAAGTGAGGGAGGCGTTTGAACAGTTCTTGGAAGAGTTTACCCTCAACGACAGCGAGGGTTCGCACAAGGTTTACGTGGCACAGTTGCATGCGATGAAGGCGTACGATCTCAGCACCATCTACGTGGACTACCAACACCTTCTAACGCGGGAGAATGGTGTTCTGGCTAGTGCCATCATGGAACAGTATTACCGGTTTAATCCGTTTCTGCTCAAGGGACTGCGTCGTGTAATAAAGAGAAACGTTCCAGATCTTTTGAAGGGATCGGAGGTCTCCGGCATAGATACAGACGATTCCAAGGGCAAAGTGTTTCAGATCTCTTTTTACAACTTGCCCATAGTGCGGAGGATCAGAGAGCTGCGTGCAGAGGATATCGGTGCACTCATCACCATTTCAGGTACCGTGACAAGGACATCCGAGGTGAGGCCAGAGCTCTACCTGGCTGCCTTCACGTGCGATGTGTGCAAGACCACCGTGGAGGGGGTGGAGCAGACTTTTAAATTCACCGAGCCAACGTCCTGTCCGAACCCTTCATGCGATAACCAGGCTTTCTGGACGCTTAACGTCGGGAAATCCGTCTTTACAGACTGGCAAAAAGTTCGCATCCAGGAGAATTCGAGCGAAATCCCGACCGGGTCGATGCCGAGAACGATGGACGTGATCTTGCGCGGCGAAATAGTGGAGAGGACAAAACCGGGTGACAAGGCAAAATTCACGGGAACGGAGATTGTCGTGCCCGATGTAGCACAGCTGGGGCTCCCCGGTGTCAAACCCACCGCTATGAAACAGAGGGGCATGGCTGCCAGCGCACAGGGCTTGGGCTCCGCTGTGACAGGTTTGAAAAGTCTCGGTGTGCGGGACTTGACTTACAAACTGGCGTTTTCCGCTTGTCACGCAACATCTGTTTCATCACAACCAATACAGGAGGACCACGCTTCTGGCGAGTCGCGTGGCGCTGCACCAGACGAGGAGCAGGAACAGTTCTTGAGTCGCCTGACTCACGCTGAGGTGGAGGAGCTCAAGTCGATGGTGCGGGACGACCACATCTACTCCAAACTTGTATCCTCTGTGGCGCCGACGGTTTACGGCCACGAAGTGGTGAAAAAGGGTATCCTGCTGCAGATGCTCGGCGGCGTGCACAAGGAAACCGTAGATGGTATCCGTTTGCGTGGAGACATCAACATCTGCATTGTCGGAGACCCTTCCACTTCGAAATCCCAATTCCTCAAGTACGTTTCGGGTATCAGTCCGAGAGCAGTGTACACCTCAGGCAAGGCGTCTTCAGCAGCGGGTCTGACCGCTTCAGTAGTGAAAGATGAAGAGACAGGGGAGTTCACCATCGAAGCGGGTGCTCTCATGCTCGCGGATAACGGCATCTGTGCCATTGACGAGTTTGACAAGATGGACCTGTCCGACCAAGTGGCTATCCATGAGGCGATGGAACAGCAGACCATCTCGCTCGCCAAAGCTGGTATCCACGCAACGCTGAACGCGAGAACAGCCATCCTTGCCGCGGCAAACCCGATAGGAGGACGGTATAACCGTAGAGTGGGCCTGAGGGCAAACCTCTCGATGACTGCGCCTATCATGTCTCGATTCGACATGTTTTTCGTCATCTTGGACGAGTGCAACGAAAAAGTGGACACCATGCTGGCAGACCACATTGTCAACTTGCACATGGAGAGAGACGACGCCGTGCAGCCTCCGTTCTCCATAGAACAACTGCTCAGGTACATTAACTACGCCCGCACGTTCAAGCCCAAGATGACCAAAGCGGCACGCGAGTTTTTAATCTCGCGGTACAAAGAGCTGAGAGCAGACGATGCACAGGGACTGGGAAGATCGTCCTACCGCATCACCGTGAGACAGCTCGAGTCGATGATCAGACTGAGCGAGGCCATTGCGAGGGCAAACTGTACCGACGAGATTACGCCAGTCTTTGTCGGAGAGGCTTACGACCTTCTCAGACAGAGCATTATCAAGGTGGACAAGGACGACGTCGAGATGGAAGAGGAAGAGGAGGAGGAGCAGCAGCAGGAAGTTGACAATAACGACGACACGATGAAAGATGATCGTGGCATAGACCCTGTTCAACAGAAGACAGCCATCTCTTACGACAAGTACGTCTCGATGATGAACTTGCTGGTGAGGAAAGTTAGCGAGTCAGAAGGAGAGACTCCAGGAATAGAAGCTGAAGACCTCGTCAACTGGTACCTTGAACAGGTTGAAAACGAACTCGAGTCAGAGGAGGAGCTGTGGAGGGAAAAGAGACTCGCCTATAAAGTGCTGCATCGGTTGGCAAAGGATAAAATCCTGCTTCCAGTTTCCGGAGAGACAGACCTGCAAACCGAGCAGCCCACCCAGGATCGGGCTAAAGTGGTGTACGTGCTGCATCCTAACTGTACCGTATTGGATATGTTTAACTGAGCTTGTCGAGGGGGCTCATCCTGTGTAATAGAACCATTCTCTTTCAGTCCCTTTGATCGAAAAACTTATAGATTTGCCTTGCTGAATTTGCCGTACCACCACATCAGACCCAAAGACCCTTTCTGCGAGTCACGCTCGTTGGTCTCTATTAAAACATCCCACAACCCATCCAAAAGTGGCTTCCTCTCCTTCGATGGCTCGACCAAATCGTCCACCACCAGCTTGAGCCAGGGAACAAACACCTCTGTTCTTACAAATGGAACAAGCTTCATCAGTGTGAGTGAGAGCAGCGTTTTCCGGGAATGCGCTTTACCTATCGTATACGGTTCCCGGACGCAGTAGTTGAAAAACTGGTTTAAAAACTTACGACTGAGATTGGGGTCATGCTCATAGAATGGGGACCCTGGGAATATCAGTTGCGCCAGCGAATGAAATGCGATATCCACTTGATGGTGAGAAAGTTTGGACGGGAACTGCTGCAGAACGGTTTCCATGTAGGGGATCATTTTAGCACGGACCGCGTCGAATGGAGCATTCTGAAGCCACTTGAGATAAACTGAATGAGCAGCTTCGAGAATGGGCTGAGACACTTTTAAGAACGAGTCGCGGATCACACTTTCTGCAAAGGAGACAATGAAATTTGTAGCCTTTGAGCATGAAGAAATGAGGTGCTCGCACGTTTCTAAAAAGAACAAGAGCTTTGCCTGTTCCACTTCTGACTCGATGCGCTCGTAACAAACACGCCCCATCATAATCATCAGCACTTCTTCCGCGGTTGGCGTGTTTTGCAAACATTCAATACACCCATAGAACACAAACTGGAACGACACAAAGCCTCCGGAACCGATTTTCATCAGAATGGGGTTGAGATAATAAAGAGATGTGAGTATTTGACGCGCATTTTCCCTTGGGAACGATGTCACCACAAACTGTGAAAGAACAGCTTCGAAGATCATCACCACCGAATAGTAGAGTTTTTTAAATGGCTCCATATCGATGACGTTTGTCTGCAAAAAGTGACAGACGTCCCGCGAGGTGAACTGCAGAGATACCAAGACAGAATCTATTGATCTAGCTGTGTCTCTCGATTTCCCTAAACGCGTGCACCGGGTGAATAAAAGCGCCAGAGCACTCAAATGGTTGAGAAGCGGCCTCTTTTCCGGACTCATGTCCGGCAAACGCTTCACTTCTAATCCAAATGGTGACGAAAACATGAGCTCACAAATGAAAACCTCAATTGTGGGATCAGCTGTTTTCAAAGCGACGATCCCGGTATCTTTTACATCGCGCGTACAACATGCCACGCACAGAATGATTAAAGCTCTCAGATCGTAATTGGACATGTTGGGTGGGCTATGGGAGAATCTTTGAATCGCCTCGTTAAAAAGATCTCGCATTTCCTTATCGAGGTGTCGTATTAAAAATGCCTCGTTAGGGAAAGGATCCACTTCTTTTCTGCTCTCGACGGAGAGAAGTATTCCGCAAAGAATTGGAATCACTTTCCAATGCCAATTGAGGTAGTCTGTTTGTCTGAGATGGTGCACAGCATTGTACAACGAGTGATAAAAATCCGCAAAGGGCAACGTAGGTATCGATACAGCATATTTTGTTTCACAAATGTACCGAAAAAAGTTTACAATCCGGTAATTCTGCCTAAATTCGACAATAGCGTTATTGTTGAAAAAAATGGGAAACTCTAGAAAAGACTCCGTGAGTAGTTGAACGTTGCGCTTATTCTTTAGCTTCGGGTAGTAATACGCCAAGTACGAAAACACCTTTTCAGGGTTATCTCTGAGGTCAGAAGGTGATCGAAGCTGAAGAAGCAGTGAGTCGAGTCCGGATTGATCAGCTGAAATTGTGTCCGTTGTCATTTGAAGTTGCAAAGCCCGTCCTTCGGGTCCCAGTCGGTGCATTGATAAGATTGAGAACAAATTACACAAGACAGGAGTTGAACATGCGTGTTTGGAGTTGCGGAAGTTTTTCTACAACCTTTGGTTATCACAGAGGCGTTGACCGGGATTAGTGAGAGTTGGGAAAGGGTACCATTGGTTTTTTAGGATTCTTTTTTCTTTTTTTATTTTCACTTTACAAGACTATATAGCGCACTTCCTTTATATACTCAAGTGGGAACGTGGCCACGTGGCTAATGTTGTTCACAAAACCTCATTACGCATGGCATGATGTTTGCCTTCAATTCATCGCTCCGATCCCGGCCTGGGTCACGATAGGCAAAGCGCAGAGAGCTTTCAACTTCGTGGATGAATTTGCCTTGTCATTTGAGCAGAATGATGGGAGCCTTGGAGAGGCGTAGCTGGCGCACGGTCAAGCTCTCAAGATCTGAAGGGTGTTTAACCTTCCTCCAGAGAGGTTGCGAGATCACATGACGAATCCACCGCTCATAATCTGTTTTTTTCAGAGCGGGAATTGCATTCTTTTGTCGTGGAGTTGCAGTACGGCCATGTGGCTGAAACACATGAGTGTTAAGGATAGCATCCCAATGTTTCATGTCTTTGCATCAGATTGGAACTCATCTAACGAGGAAGGCTCTCAGGTCCGGGTTCTTCAGGGTTTCGAAACCTATGGAAAAGAGTCCTTTTCCGGTTTCGGTCGAGTCGTCTTGTAAGAATAAGATTACACGACGATCAGTAGAAAAGTCGCTGTAAGAGTGATCGTTTTCGGTTTTGTCACAGAATTCCATTTGCTCTCACGGACATTGTTATGGAGAGACGAGTCGCCGTTTTTTTGTAGTTTTCCAGATCTCACATTGTTGGTTGCCGTTCAGACCTCTAGAGTTTTGCGACGCACTACGAGAGGGAAAGAGAGAAAATTATGAGTGGAAACTACACAGCTCAAGCTGCTTCCACTTCCTCCCATCATCAACAATTACATGAGCTGCCAACAATTCTTGAACAACAGGTGCGATATGCAGCATTTTGCGATAAGAACAAGAATAATTAGTCAGTAAGGGAAAACACACGAATGCAAATGACAGAACAGATCAAGGGGGACTGGAATCCCTATTAGGACAGTTAAAGTCTACTCTGCTCCCCTATAAGAAATTCTCCGTGAGTTCAAAATGCTGTCCTTTGTTGGTGATGCGAGGAACTGGTAGCCGCTTGAGCTGTGTAGTTGGTATAGTCTTCTCTCTTTCGAGGCATTTACGAAACCGTTCGTAGTGATAGTTTTTCGGGTAAACGATGTATTACTTCTACCTGAAGCTGCTACTTAATTGGAGTCTTTTGACTCCCTTTTATACATGAATTACTCCTGCAAGAGGATGCGTAGGGTTTGTGAGGAATGCTCATTCGAATGCGTAAAGGTCATGAAGAACTTCTTCATCAAAGGAGTAGCAACTGAAACTAGTAGTCCTCCCTCGTGCATTGCATTCAACATACATCCTAGTATCGGATCGAGGCTGATTCAATACTCCGACATCTTCACCTTTTTGCGCTCGACTCTGTTATCGGTAGCCGCATGCCAGATGACCTCAACGCGTAAACGAAGATAAGCGTGGGTGACGCCAGCGAAAAATTTCTGGTTCACCAAAGAGCCCCCCAGCCTGGTAACTGTCTATTTGCAACTGGAACATATCCAACAGTTTCGCCAATATATAACTGATGCGCAATTCAAACCTGTTTGTTATACCTTGCGGTGCTACCAGCTCTGCTAACTGAGTACGGGTGAGAACGAAGAACAGAAGTCGTTTCCCCATGAACTGCTCTCCTGAAAAGCAGGGTTTGAGCTGTTTGTTTTTGAGCTTATTCTTGAGGAAGAGAAGGTACTGTAAGCGTTGTCTCTAAGTTGGACAGGAGCGTGACATTTGGGGTTTCTGCTGGGAAAAGGTTCGCGTGGACACGAGATTCGTAGAGAACATAATACTTTGTACGAAGATGAGTGATCCACCCTAAGCAACTTTGGGTTTTCAGAATGGAAAAACCAGTTCCTCATGGGTTATGTTTACTACGAAACGTTTATAGCAACGTATTTGCCCACCTTGCACAATCCTGCAGATGATAATCATCAATTTGGATAGGGGGAAACTCTTTGTTCTGGAAACGTCCGTGCAGATCCTTTGGCCAACAAAACTACTTTTTGTCTCACGGAAAAGACGGGACATTGGCTATCTGGGATGACAGAAAGTTGCCTTTTCTAAAAGAGGCGTCACAAGACATGTCGATGAAATTTAACGCCAAAAAAATGAACAGATAGCCGTGTTGGCCTCTTAAAACGGCGAATTAGAGAAATTTCCAGGAACAGTGCCTCAATCGAGAATGTTATTGAGGTGATGCACTATCCTTAGTCGAAAGGAACAAAATGAAGATCGACTTGCATTTTCAATGGAGTAAGACCCGAATTCTAATGAGGGTAGAAGTTGACATAAACATGGAGGGTTTGGGTGCAAAAATGCGTCAGCCCGGAATCGAACCGGGGGCTCAACTATGGCAAAGTTGAATTTTACCACTAAACCACTGACGCCTGTTAGAAGATGTGACGATATCTGGCTTATGTCAGAATGTTAACACGTTTTGTTGGGATGATTTACGGTCTATGTTATATGAATACTAGTGATCGGCGCCCAATCTATAATTGTTGGGTTCACAGGGAGAACTATATAAAGACATAAGTTTGTAGTTTCATAAGAGAGTTTTTGGATAAGAAAAAACCATTAAGAGCTAGTACACTCGGCTCTCTATACACAGAAACAACGTACTCAGAGATATTCCAATACTAACTGTATTGAAGATCCGCAAAAACCAGGTTTTGCGTGATAGATGGAGAAGCAAGACACACCAACATATGTCAGAATATCATCCACCCCTTAATCCATCTGCTCTTGAATATATTATCTGCGAGAGACAAGTGAATTGCTGATGGGAGATACCTGTGCCTCTTTCAGATGAACAGCACGCCTTGTGGATCACCCACAGTCTCAGGCACACATCTTATGAACGACTGGAAAGCATTTCGAGAGAAGAGGATTGGCGTAGATTGATAATCCGAGACTACAAAGAAGGTGAAAAACTACACACGATTTGCACGATTACGAATGCGTTTATAGACCTCTCCGAGTGTTTTACAGATGCTTAACAGTATCGAATTACCTGACTGCGATTCACAATGTTAGATGGCTTTATTTCTTTGATATAACGAGGTGATTTTATACCTTTCGCCAAGTTCCCCCGGCCGAAAAAGAAAAAAAAAAAAAAAAAAGAGCTTCATGAAGAGACACAATAAAGGCGCATTCAGTTGCTCTGGTATTGGTCTGTAAATGAATCCTACTGTTAACAAGAACTCTGTCAAATGCTATTCAAACATGTGAGAACAGATATTTCACGGTCCTGGTTGAGGAAATAAAATGACTTAATGTGTCATGGACAGACCGGAAATAGTTGTTATATTTTCTCTTGGAGCCTAATAGAGTTAGTAAAATACGCTTGTCTATTCAAAATGTTTCACGCATCATACTGCAGGGTTAACCTGTTCCAGATATAGGCTGCTTCATTGGAACATAATAAACGCTTTTTTTCAAAGAAGA
>PPLB01008241.1:0-16528 GCA_003706365.1 Citeromyces siamensis
TTCTTCTGATAGATTATGTCTTGGAGGAATTGCACCACCAGGGGTGGAGCCGGTGGCGTAACTCAACAAGGGAAACTCACGGGGTCCAGAAATATCGAGAGTTCTTTCTTGGGTGGTGGTGCATGACCGTTCTTTGTTGAGAGTGATTTTCCTGCGCTAATGGACATCAACCTATTAAATATTGTTACTAGCTTTTGCTCACTCGTTCTTAGGGACTATTTCAAGTGGATGAAAGTTTGCGGTGATAACAGACCTTGACATTCTGAATCGCATACGCGCTATCCTGACGGGGCCAACGAGTGTCGGCCTTGGAAGAGAGTCTCTGTGAACTTACAAACTCTGTTGTGTTGGGGATAGAGCACTGCCACGACGGATTGAATGGTTTAGTGAGACTCCTGGAATGATCCAAAGAATGAGGTAACTCCACACTGAAAAGCTAGTAAAACTTGTTATATAGAGGAAGTAAAAGCCGCAACAAGGTTTCCGTAGATGAACCTGTAGAAGAATCATTACAGTGATACTTTTCTGTCCGCTGCCTGGGTTAACTGTGCTGTAATAGGACTTGACGAAAGAGAGGGAAAAATTCCCTTGTCTCTTTTTACACCTCTGTTTTTTCTTAAAAATCCGGCCAGAGGTATTACCAAACTCAGATCAGTTTCGGTTTATTTTTCCTTTAGTCAGCTTTAATCAGAAATCTTAAAGGTTTAGTTAATCAATTAAAGCTTTCAACATCGGGTCTCTTGGTTCTTGAATCGATGAAGAAGGCAGCGAAATGCGAAACGTAATGTGGATCGCAGATATTTGTGAATCATTGAACCTCTCGACGCCTTTAATAACAAGTTATCTGCGCTCGCGTTGGATGGGATCACCATGACTACAACGACCACAAATTTTCTCGTGAACACTGTTTGGGCTGTTAGGGTTTGAGAGAAACTGTATTAATAGATGTGGGAAATGTACGAGAACTTGAACATTAATACTTTATCTTCTAAGGTTGTGAGCGTTGGGCATAATCATCCTCTATGTCTCCTTGGGACTATGTGCATAGCTCGACAATAGAAGAATATGGCAACTAATACAATTCTCTCCATTTGCTTCGTTTGTTTTCTGTTTAAATGGTTCAAAAACAGCAAGTTGTTTTAGCCTTGGAAACCTTCGAGTAATTTTTCGAACGTATAATTTGATAGTCTCGGGTATTCTGATATCAAGATTTACAGTCGGGAAACAATCGAAGAAGGATCAGAGCCTGACTCTAAAACAAACCGCTAAAATGAACAGGAGACATTTCTCAATCAGCCTTGAAAATCTCAGAGCCGATCAACTTTAGTTGGTAAATTTTCACAGGTCTGAAATAATTGTAATATTAACAAGGGGTAAACTAGTCAACACCAAAAAATAAATACTCACACATCGTAGTCTGCCGATAAAATTGGCTGTACAATATATCCAATGTTGTCATATGCTTTTAGTAACAAGAAATACACACTACATCGAAAAGAAGGGAAGAAAAAAGAAAAAAAAAAAAAACGGAGCAAGAGATCTTTGTGATGCACATAAAGAAGAAGGGGAGGACGCCTCACTATTAGGTAACCCTGTTTCAGTGACCCGTGAGTAAACTAACTTTAGCTTAGCGACAATGAGAGTCTCACCTCTTTTATCGAAACACACTCAAACTTTTGTTAAACCATGGGAAAAGGAAAAAATAAAGAGCACGACCACAAAAAGGGAAACAGAGGATCCAACGGACATAAAGCATCTGGAAATCACAAGAGAGGATATCAGGAGACTAAACATGTGGTGAGTGCCAGCTTCCCGACTAAATTAGCCATGTGGGTAAGTGAAATATGGGAATAATTTTAACAAGCAGGATTTTGATCACTGTGACCCCAAAAGGTGCAGTGGTAAGAAACTCGAAAGACTTGGTCTCATCAAGAGTTTGCGAGTCGGGCAGAAATTTCAGGGGATTGTAGTTTCGCCAAACGGAAAAGGTGTTGTGTGCCCTGACGACTTGGGTATTGTAGAAGAAAATGGTGCAGCTGTAGTTGAGTGTTCGTGGGCGAGACTGGAGGAGATTCCTTTTTCGAAGATCGGGGGTAGAAACGAAAGGCTACTGCCGTATCTTGTTGCTGCAAACCCTGTGAATTACGGACGACCATGGAAGCTTAACTGTGTGGAAGCTTTAGCTGCTTGTTTTGCCATTGTCGGACACGACGACTGGGCTGAACAGCTTCTGAGTAATTTTTCATGGGGGCTTACATTTCTCGATATTAACAGAGAGTTGTTGAATGTTTATCAGAGCTGTACTGATTGTGAGTCTGTTCAGAAGGCCCAGGATGAGTGGCTGAAGAGAATCGAGGAGGAATACAGAGATAGAAAGCGTGAGACGGAAGCGAGTGATATCTGGATGATGGGTAATCGAAATAGGATGGAGGAGGCGGATGAGTCCGAGGAGACAGAAGAATATGAAGAGGAGGAGTTGGACAAGTTTGGCAATGTCATTAATCTGAAGGAAAGTGACGAGGAGGAGGATGACGAGAATTTGGTTTATGATAGCCTCGGAAATGTGGTGAGCCAAAGTCATGTTGTGGATAAACTTGGGAATTTGGTGATACAGTGAGCCACACGATTTCCTTGTATTTGCACACTCATTCTTTGTAGTTAGGGTAGGACAATAAAGCCTATGGTTGAGATTCCTGTATTGTTGATCGACGTGTACAGGTTGCTGATCTTGTCTACTAGAGAATACGGAGACGAGGAGAGCCGTTTGTGGGTCTAAAGGTGCTGTACATAGATCTGTGTTGTTTCGAATTTAATTTCAAGTTACAAGGTGTGGTATCTGAGCTCTACGTCACAGACGTTCTTGTTCACCATGAAAGCTTTATGGGCAATTTTTTGTAGCCATCATAACAGAACAGATAATTAAAGATTAAAATGATGGATTTAATACTAAAGGACGCATCGCACTTCTAGATGTCGTGAACATTCGACTAAAGTGTTATCAAGAAACAGCATGGAAAACGTTTTCTGAATTCTTACTCTCGACATTGATCGTGCAAGTTTTGTTTGAGAAAATTGGTATCCTTGCAGTTCAGTCAGAGTGTCGGGGAAAACCAGTTCCCTGATAGGGTTGGAATGGTTTTTGTGGAAATAAATCAAGAAAAACCCTATGATTTACTTTTATATGTGTCTACTTACAAGGGGGTCTCATCATGACATGAATCACCATAGATTGGAAAGGTCTCATTATCTTAGGGCTACTGGGGAGCTTGATAAAACGTTATGTGTGTGCTAGATTGTGTATTACCCTCGCTGTTGTGAGGGTTACGTATGTTCTAACAGCCCCCCCTGAAGCAGAATAGCATTTATCCATCTCCTATGATGCAACCTGAATTCTCGTCAAACTCGCTGAATCTTCAGAGCCTATTTGATTCAATTAAGGATTGGCCAGCTCAGTGGTATTGCATACTTGATAATGGGTTCTATATAATCGTGTCTCTATCGATGTGAGATAAAAAGTGTGTCTTCTTGGGATGAAGCTGGGCGACGATTTGAGGGACTTAATATTGACAGACGAACATCTGCTCGGCTTTGAGGTTCATTACGTCCAACTAATCGATCGCTCTGTTATATGGGTGTCCCAGAACCCGTACTGAGGTCAACTACCAAAGTGATTCTTTGTCGTTACTCAGATAGGATGCTGAGGTCAGTTGGATTCTAAGGGCGTCTCTCTTTCTTATACATCCTGTCGAATGTCGCTTGAACCGTGATGTGTCGCTGACGTTTTGCTCCAGATTGTTGACTCTTGGTGTATGTTGTGTTGAACAGGCGTTATTATCATTTCTGGTCATTGGCATTTTGATCGGCATCTTGATTGGTAAAGGTATTGAAAGACTATTCTCCAGTCGACCAGTTTGTCGTGGCCTGGGAGATTGGATGTTTCAGCTCCAACTGTTTAATCCGACGTGTTAAAGTAACTAGCCTGGGAAAGGTTGCGAGTGGTTGGCGCCTTGGTCTCCAATCACGATGTAACAACAGCCTTGAATGTTCGCCTTCATATCTGCTTAGGTGCGCCCTGAAGGCAGCATTCCATGATTTGAACATAGAAATATACTTAGGTAACCAATGAACCATGTGTTCGTTATGACGATAAGCTTTTCATTAACAAAAGGATGATAAGGTTGGAAGAACCTCTGATGGCGGGCTCTGTCCTAAGATGTCGAGTAGTGAGGTTTACTCAATGAGCTACGTAGATATAAAGAGAACCGGGAGGATCGTATTGGTACTATAAGTGTTGAGAATTTGGAGGTGAGACGATCGCACGTAAATCTGAGATTTGGACCCTCAAGGAAATTTAATAAATAACCTATTGTTAGTACATGCGGCTGTCCTTTGATGCTTTTCCATCTAGTACTGAGATTGTGATGCAGTGACTACATAGATCTATGAGCGAGCGTCGAAGTAGTGAGTGACGACGATTGTATCTCCATGGTCGAGCCAGTTCCATAAGAGTCTGGGCTTGATGTGAGATGGGGCAGAATAGAGTCGAAACTTCAGTTAGATTCTCTATTAGCCACGGTGTTAGCTGTGTTTTAGATACGTCGAGGTCTTCTCACCTGTTTGGTGCCACGGTCAGATGGTCTTTGTGATGTAAATGTCATGAAAAGTGTTTGATGCTGTTATATGATGATCCCCACCAGGATCCTGGGTCGGTATTTTGGATCTGGATGGAGGGAGTGAATGCACCGAGTCATTGGTTGAGAATGGTCTCTGCGATGTGATGTCATCAGTTCGCCGGTAGTTGGGATCCGAAGAACGGTAACAAAGTATTTTTTATTGTTAGCAGCATCGAAAGGGAACGTTTCATGACACAAAGTTACTGAAGCCTAATTAAAGGGTGTGTTTGGACAAGGCAAAGAATACGATCCTAGCCTACTTCCACAGGACTCATAACGCGATAAAAGCTTACGTGTGTACTAGATTGTATTATATTCTCCTCTCAGTTGTGATGAGCCATTTGTCGTTGTTGTAGGAATTTGGCTACAGTGTACACTCAGCTGATTTATTTTCGAGTTTTACCAGAAAGCGAATAGCGAAGCAAAGCAATCGCCAAGGGATATTGACAACTTTTGTAAGCTACGCACATTGTTCGATTACACTAAATTTTCCAGCACAATCAACGTGAGTGAGAGAATGTGTCAGTGGTCGTTTTCCCGTAGTGAAGAGGCTTGCGGCCAAGTTTGGGACCCTTTAGGTGTGACCCTATTTTTTCACAATCTTGGAAAACTGCTGGTTATAATCGCCAGATATATTTACCTCTGTTCTGTATTTCTGCTAGACAAACGATTACAGAAAATTCTAGAGCCGTCAAGGTGTCACGTCAATCTTATTAAAGTTGATGCGAGATCAAAATCGATGATACTTCTGCTATATTTAGTCCCGTGAACCAAACCACATTACGTCACTCATTAATGGGGAGAATAATTGCCACGGTGTTTTTCCGGCGACTGCAAGATCAACGATTACGCGATTTTTTCATGGATGACGAATGTCCCTCACTGCTTTTATTAAACTCTAGAGTTATAAGAAGATGAAGAGGTAGACAAAGTCCTATGGGATTGTATAGCTGTTGTCCATACGCCTCGACCGATAACCTGAAGGTCCAAAAGCAGGTGTGAGTCCTGCAGAGAACCAAAATGAGGTAGATCGAATACGGAAATTAACAAACAAGGCAAGCAAAAGACGATTAGACATAGCGTTTTACCTCAGATCTCTTGTTCTATGAGTGAGACGGCGCGCTTATATACTTACCATTCCGTACAGCCCCTAAGTTTGTAACACCTTTCGTAGTAATAGTTTTTGGGGTAAATGATGGATCACATCCACCAGACGCTGCTTATTAACTTAAGTTTTGTCTCCTTCGAATTACTCCTGCAAGAAGATTCCTATGATTTGTGGGGAATGCTCGTTCGAATGCATAAAGGTCATGACGAATGACACGTGTCGCCACGAGGAATTATTTTCTTAATCAAAAATGGAGTAACCTTTTCTCATAGTAAACTTGTGATTGTGGGAGATACAAGTTTATGCCTTTCCGTGTATGTCTACGTACGAGCATCTGTACGGAGAAACTGCTAGTGCCTCGGTATCGTTGATTTGATTTGAACAAAGTCATAACAATGATATCTCCTAATGGGAGAAACCCGCGACGTTTTGGAAAATGGTCTGGGAACCTCGTGGAAAATCCATGGTTAGACTTCCCTCACTCAAATTTCTGTTACATCGGCTTTCGAGGTTTCACCAGGTCCAGACGAACGGATTAACTGATGATTGGCTGTACTTGATCGCTCTTTATATTAACTTGGATCCTTGGATTGACTATCCATTTGGCTGATGTAACTGATGCAATAATAGATGTGCGGAGATAAACTGATGAACGATTAACCAGAGTGGATCAGTTAGAAGTCGACAATAGCCAGGAAAGCTTCATCCTTCAGATATGTAGTAAAAAACTTCTATTCAATGAGTGTACGTGGAGTGTCGATTGTGAAATTCTGGATATAAGCGAGTATACTAATTAGTTAAATGCGGTGATTTGCAATAGAATACTTGATGTACTAAATGTACAACTGCTACAAACCATTTTACCCTCTGTAAGGTCTTTCATAAGGAGCGTGTACAGGTTCCTTAAAAGTTCCTCATTCTCCGGATCCTCCATGTTCACATTTTCGCGCTTACTGGAGGATTCTGAGCCTTTTTGCATTCCGCAAGAGAATTGCTGACTGCAAAAAGGTTCTAGTTTCTCAGATACGAAAACCATTAAATAATATACAATTTCGTTTATCAAAACCTCTAGCGTAGCGTATTCCAATTTCCTTAGTGTATTTCTTGCGGGACGTCAAGTGAAGTGACATTCATTCATCAAGATTTTTCTTACAGCTTTATTTTACAAACCAGAGAATGTTCTCACCTCAAGCAAATGGCTGGGTGTATGTTTTCAAACTGGGTGAACCACATTTTCAAGACTTTGGCCATGCAGTATTAATTGAATTGTGTATAGAAGTTGTATGTCTTATTACTAAGTGTTTTTTTTTTGTATTTTTTCTTCCCCATGAGTATTTATTGGTCATAGACAAGGATCCTGAATCGTAATTCAACTTTTCCGACACTCTCTAATCTAAGATCCATAGATGATTCTCAGTGAAAAGCAGTCTTGTCAACAACAGTGGAAGGGATGGCGACAAAAAATCACAAGGAAACAATATTATGAACCGCAAACATCTCGCACTAGTGATTATTCTCAATCCAACAACGATCCATCGGACCTTCCACTGAGTATTATGCTTCACATTAAGGAGCGGCCACCGTTCGAAAGGAACTGAAAGATGTAGAATAGAGTATGCCTCACAAGAGTTGGTTGCGCTTCTCAAGACGTAGGTTCACTGTTGACCCGACGTTTATTGAGATGTTCAAATTATTCAAACTTTTGACGAAAAAGTTGAAGCTCGACGAAAAACGACAAGTTTAGTTCCCATGTTTGCTCAGCCCGTGTTAAACAAATCAATCGGCTGGAGAAGACACCTTCTCAAAAACAGTTGCAATGGTATAAAACAGCCGATTGATTTTGTAATTATGCGATCAAACGATGTATTAACAAGAACTATAATCATCGAGCAATTTGTTTGAATTTTTCTGGTTGTATCACCATCTTTTTAAAAACCTACATGCGCGACAAAGTCGCTGGTAAACGTCCGATCGTCATGACAATTCAGATCAAGAAACTGGAGCAAACACTGGCTTTTACTGGAACCGCTAAACCATTCTCAAGAGAATATTATGGTCTCATTGTTATTCTCGTCTTAATTCTGGAAATTACTTAAGTCACATTTTCACTGCTGCTACGGAAAATAAAGGTGACCTTTCTCATCGTTATTTTAGAAAAGATAAATACCTCGAAACCTTCAGATGCAAACTTTTCTTTTGAACAGCTATTTGTACTATGATCATAAAGAAAATTTCTACATTCGAATTAAAAAAAAAATAAAAAATCTCTCAACAAATGACGTCACCTATTTCTGTACAAGATTGGCCATGGGATCAAACATCACAGAGAAACATGCAAGAGAACAAAAGCAGTCGTGCGCCACTCATTTCCCCGCATGGATGTCTGAGCTATCGGATAAACTACAACCCGTAAAAAGGGATTTTTCCCTAATCCAACCACCTGTAAACCACGTGCCATTACCTCTATACACGTTTATAGTAGATAATCTTTTTTTGAAGCTGGACAGGGCGGTTGCTGATGCAGCAACGGCAAGAAGCAAGACTTCGATACGAATTGAAATCATCACCTCCTTTATCGAGAACTGGAGATCAAAGGTAGGCCCTGATTTGTATCCGGCTGCAAGGCTTATATTAGCTGATCTGGATAGGGGACGTGTCTACAATATCAAGGATTTTACTCTGGGGAAACTCGTACTGAAGCTTCTGAGGGTCCCTAATGACAGCGAAGAAGGGCAGAAGGTGCTCAACTGGAAAAAAAATCTCAGCCAGAGGTACGGAAACGCCTCTCTGGCCGACGTACTTATCGATACAATAACCACTCGCCGTGTAGCGGACAATATCGGCGGCATTTTGTCGATTGAGAGAGTCAACCAGCTGCTGGATCAGCTCACAAACAGAGAGATCGACTCAAAGGGACAATTGGATATTTTCCAAGAGTTTTTCGACAATATGAGCAACAACGAGCTCAAGTACTTGTTCAAGATTATCTTGAAACAGAATTTGCTGGGACGGTTGCAAAAAAAATTTATCGAAAAATGGCATCCTGACGCGGTAGACTTTATGGCTGTTGTAAATGACTTGCAGACTGTGTTCACAAAATTGTGGGACCCTTCCAAAAGACTTTCAAAGAACGAGAAATGCGTACAGCTGTTTGCCCCTTTTTCGCCTCAGGCCGCGACTCGCTCGTGGGTCTCGTACGAGGAGACTGCGAAAAAGTTCCCCAAAGGTTTCTTTATCGAAGAGAAATTGGACGGCGAACGGATCCAGATGCACGCGGATTTCGAGAAAAACACGTTCAAATGGTGGAGCAGACGTGCCAAGGACTATACTCTGCTTTACGGAGAATCCCCGGAAAAGTTGGGTGCTATGGTGGTTCACGATTTGAAACGCTGTTTCCACAAAGGCACCAAATCTGTTGTTTTAGATGGTGAAATGCTCGCGTACGACCCGGTGAGAAACGTTGTTCTCCCCTTTGGAACACTTAAAGGGTCTCTTTTGCAACAGTTGGCTTTGCAAAATGGCGAAGTGTCGCAGGCAACGTCCAGGCCCGTGTACATGATCTTTGATCTGCTGTATTTGAACGGATACTCGTACGAGAACCAGCCTCTGTCCAGACGGAAAGATCACTTGTCCCGGATTTTGGTCAAGCCTATTCCAACTGTTTTCGAGATGCTGTCGTACCACTTTGAGAAGAGGCCCGCTGCAATTGAAAAAGCAGTAAGAGAAGCTATACGGCTGAATTCTGAGGGAGTTTTGCTCAAAGACCCGGATTCCGTCTACCACATAAACGACCGCCATGACTCGTGGATCAAGATGAAACCGGAGTATCTGGAGGAGTTTGGCGAAAACGTGGATCTCACAGTTATCGGCCGCACGAGGGGGAAAAAGGATACCTACATGTGTGGGCTCCGTGTCGGTGACAAGTTTATCAGTTTTTGCAGCGTTGGCAACGGGTTCTCGGAGGAGATGTACAAAAGGGTTGATCGGCTTACCGAAGGGAAGTGGCATTCTTTCAGGAAACCTCCATCCACCGAGATTTTGCAGTTTGACCAGAAAAAACCGACAGAGTGGATCGATCCGCGCGACTCCATCGTTCTCGAAGTGAAAGCTCGGTCTGTCGACATCGGATCCACAGAGCAGATCCCGTACGTTACAGGCACAACGCTTTTCAACTCGTACTGCCGAGAGATTAGGCAAGACAAGGACTGGCGGTCGAGTCTGAGTTTTGATGAATACAAAGAGATCAAGTCGTCAAAGTCTCGTACGGAAAAGCTCGAATCTACTCACAACATTATCTCGCGCAAATTGAAAAAGAGGATTACACAAACCACCCTGGAAAAGGAGAAGCTGTCCAAAAAGATAAAAGTGGATCCATCTGACAAGCTTTTCCACTCGTTTGTATTTCTCATTCTGAGCGATTACATAAAGCCCAACGGTGAGCGGGTCAGTGTGGAAGATGTGATGGCGATGGTGAAAAAACGCTCTGGAACAGTTTCCAAAAATGAGCAAGTCAACACCCCATCGCGGACACTTATTGTTGTCAGTAATAAACTGACTCATCGCACACTGGAATTCTATCAGCGTGGGTTCAATGTGATTTCTCAAAAGTGGATTTTTGACTGTATCTCCATGGGAAACCTCATTCCGTTCGACCTGAGCCACTGTTTCAAAGTCCACGGGTCGTTTGAAAGATCCGCATCGCGAAACTGTGACATTTACGGCGACAGCTACACTATCCCGCTTGAAGCGACCCACATAAAGTCATTGGATGTTCACATGAAGAGCCGGACTGACTTGAACGCTGAGCTGGAAGAGTTGCTTTCTCTTCGACCACTGGCGTACCTATTCCGCAATGTCGGCTTCCTGGTAGTGGAGCCCTTCTGGGAGGGACGCCATAATAAGTTGCAGCTCGTCTCCAGCTGGTCGTACATCACTCGTGAACTTCGAGACAGGATAGAACGGTATAGTGGGACACTTGTTAACGATGCACAGAGTGCCTCCTTCATCGTGAGGCCATCTATTTCTCTGTCGGCAAATTTTCTGCGGCTTCTCTTTGGAGATTACAGTTTGGACGACGCTGTAGCGTGTGCTGTGGAGGGACTGAGAGCCCAGCTTGCAGATATGCCAAGAAACAAACGTGGGGTTTTGACAATCCCCAGAATCGTTACCGAGGAATTCATCGCTGCTAGTATCGATGAGGGAATTCTCGTGGATGCGCAAAAGTTTGCCGTGGTTTAGTATGTTGATTCTCACACAAAACCACAACTTGCGGTCGGCTTTCATAATCGAATGCGGTGCTATGGTCTGTGTGTGACTAAAATGAGGTTTGTACAAAAATTCCACCAAGAATCTCGGTGATGGGACAACGAGCGTAGACATTCCATATTGAGAAAGCAGGGTCGTTTTCAAACGTCATCATCTTGGCGAAGTGAGCATTTTTGAGTTTTTAATCCAGTCGACTAACGTGATCCTTTCCGATCCGATTTGTGTTGTAAGGCCTATAACCATAGATCTGGAGAAATTGGCCGATATCGCCCAAAAGCGTTGCAGACTTTCTATTCGTACGACATCCCGTTTCGGTCGAACAGCTCAGGAAGGAGCTCGCACAAGACAATAAACAGCTTTTTCTAGGAAATAAACACAACAGGAAGAAGATGGAGTACTTTTTAGGTGACGTAGACGGGATGAAATCCTTTGACTTTGATTGTGCATAGTGCGTGGGTTCTAGAACATGGCTCCAATCAACTGGGAAACTTTTGAAGAAGCCTCTCCAATGGCAAGCAGACAACACAAAACAGCCACACGTCCAACAGGGCAACGATTGGCACTATTAGAAACCCAGTCATTACGTCCGCCACAATGTGTTTCATGCGAACTTCCTCAAAACATTTATCAAACTGGTTTGGACTACTCTACTGGAAAAGGTACAAGAAATTTTGCTGATGTACGATATAGCTTTAAATTCCACCCTACTGATACTGTAAAGGTTGAATTTTCCTGTAAGTGGCCGAGAGTGTGACAACAACGTTTGGTAGGTGCATCATAGCAATGCTTACCTACCAACACTATAATACGTTTATAGGTTTAACAGAGGTTGATTAGAATAAGCCGCTTAGACTTGATGTGCTCCGCTGGCCAAACTTTGATAGCGAAGAGGCGGTTGTAGTTGAGCGTGCTAATTCGCTTACGGTTTCGCCACATGGTCATAGCCGTACTGAAGAGTGTTATATGGCCAGAATCCCATGTTTGAAAGGGATATAACTGCAGTTCGGGATTCTTGGATGATTCATAACCTCTTTGGATAAATCGATGGTGGATGTAGATGCATGTCCATTAAACAGTGGAGGCGTGCATCTTAAGGATCAACTGAAGCACCAATGGAGGAGGAGATTCTAAGGTTTGATTTGAGACTTTTCCAAGAATTAAACACAAAAATAACGGTATAAAATTGTGAATGTAGTAGATTTACTTTCCTTTGCTGGTAATGCATAATTGAATAAACAATCACTTCCTTATATTGTTTGTCCGGCTTGTATTAAAGAAATTCAACCGGAATGTTCGGCGTGTAATCATACACAGTTATCCATCGCGTGTATATTGATGCATACAATCACAACAGTGAAGCCATTTCCAGAATACTTTATACAAACAAGGATGTATGCATGATTAGATCTGCTCCCATTTTTGAATCTTTTGGTGACACTGGTCTCGTCAGGAGTTATACTATACTCTCTGTTGAACAATGGCATAAGTGCTTGTAGTGAGTCATAGACTCCGTCTGGAGGTTTATATAGAGTTGTGATAGTTGAAGCCCTTGAGTCATGTCGCAAGGTATAGGCAACCTCCAACAGGTTATGGTAAGGGTCGTCAGATCCGGAGTACCTTTTTAGATCTGGATAAGAAATGACCCGGAACGATATGATCTTAAATAGTGCCATTGGATCGCGAACCGGGTCGGATCGGATCGATTTGATTCGACACATTTGAGTAAAAAATATATCAATTAATCAAGAACAGTCACACTAAAGCTATACTATGTAATTGTGCTTCAATCAATGTCCTGTGGCGTTGTGAAATCCTCTTCATTTAAAGGCTCGAAAGAATCGCCTATGGACCGAAGATGATCACGAACTACCAATAGCACCTTGGCAGTGTCGCTTCGCAGTGAACTGCGCGTCTCAACGATTACCTTCTTACTCACAGAAATAAACTCTCGACCGATGTGTGTTGCAGGGAAATCCTGTTTGCTTAGGTCTCGCCAATCCCGGGGTCTTCCAAATGACATATCACACGGTGAGCTGAAATAGCGAGCTATCTCGCCCTGTGCGACAGGCTTCCTTTCGAAAAAGGCTCTCAAGCTGTCTAAGATTTTAGGAATCTGGCAAGCGAGTTGACTTTTGGTAGATAAAGTTCCTCCGCAAAAGTTACAAGATGCTTTGTTTCCGGATCCACGAATAAAATACTTAGGGAAAATGTCTTTTTTGGAAATGGGGGTTTTAGCTCTCCCTTCTCTTTTTCGTTGCACGCCGAGGGAGTTTCAGCTCCTGAATCCCCGCCGAATGAATCACCAACAGCAGCTTTCTACGTATTCCGCATTAATTCAAGAGCACTACCTCTTGTAACAAGGTTATCATCATCAGACAGCTCTTCGATCGCTTCAGCGGGAACAGAACTGAATGTGTTCTCAGCGTCGCCTCCGTTTAGGGTCCGGTAGTTGACCTTTGGAGCGGGTTCTTTTTCAAACACTAGACATGGAGGTATACAAAGAAAAAAAAAAAATGATCCACCAATAAATCCAAAAACAAAATGATATTTCTGTGAATTGAACTCCGGAGCTTATACTTTTCGATCCCAGCTGTCGATCCGGGTAAATAAGCGATCCGGAAGGACCCTTAGGTTATGGCCCTGCTCTTTCTCCTATGACGAACGGAAGAAAACTCGAGCTCATAAACCAAGAATCTTTCAAACGCTCGCTAAAGCTAGTTTGCTTCTGCGGCTCCGAGCGCACCAATTCATTCATACTGGAAATGCGGACCCTTCGGCGAGGGAATGTTATGTGCAAGTGATCACCTCAATTCTCGAGGATACTGTATCGGACTCTGTTCTGCGTGTTCAAGACCTCCTCTCGAGGACTTATCGCCCCCACGATTACCAAGGATGACTTTACTGGCCTATTTTTACTATCCGGTTTAAACAACGCAGAGGCAGAGAATCGTGTGCGTTCACAACCAAAGCCAATTGGACGTCAATCCATGACGACGTTGTGGCATCGAAGGACAAACTTCCCGATTGTCGTCGCACTCAAAAGCGACACTATTCGCCTGATTGTGTGGCACCTGCACCCATTCGGTCCAAACAGAGAAACAAAGACAGAAGATGCGCTAGAACAATTTTGGTCCCAGCCCTGCTTACGAAGTAAACCACCATGATTGCCTTTTGGACTCTGGTGCCTCGATACACGTAAGCGATAATCGAAGCCATGAAATCTTTCTCGATCACGGGAGACTGCACTACCGATTCTCGGCCGTGGTTCGATCAGATTTGAACGTCAATGTCATTCGATTCTGTTGAAGGATGTTTTCCAATGCCAAAAAGGAGTCTGATCAATATAAAAGAGCTACGGAAAATGGTGCTTGTATTGCTTTTTCTCGGAATGAAGTCACTGATCTCATGATGCACAGAAAGATTGGAGATTGCCCATCTCAAGATCTGTAGAGGTTTTTGTATGCGGTGAAATGTCCGCATGTCGATGCTAGTGCCCTTGCCGCCAGGTTACACTCGTGATTTGGACACCCCTCGGATCGTGTATTAAACCAGATAAAAAAGGCATACACATCAGTAGATGAACCGCTAGGTGGTTGCAAGTCATGTGCAGCTTGTTCTTCAAGCAAATCGATTGCCAAATCTCCGAAAGGATCAGAAAGATAGATATGCTATTCTCAAAATGTGAAGAATTACACTGCACACGGTTGGTTTACAAGTTTGTTATCGATCATTGGCAACCCCTGTTTCTCATAAACTACGCGTGGCCATGGTATTCAGAATGGATAACCATTATTCAGCTGAAAAACAGTTGTGAAATTTTGTCAGAAAATGCAGTATCATCTGCAGAGACGCTCATCTGTCCCTAACGGATCAAAAGGGAGCTTGTTAACGCACAAGGTCCAGCTTTGGTGGACGGCATTTTGCTGGATGCTCTATCAGTATATAATCCTTGTTCCACAACCTCACGGAATCGCCGATTTGAACATCATCACCATCACATATCTTCTTACTAAAAGATATCAATATCTTGAGGGATCATTTTGTTACCGACTGTTCCCCCGAAGCACTAACAATCAATGGCTCGTACGCGGGAAGCTCTGAGACAACTTCAAAATATTCACCATCGATTAAAAAACAACAGGAAACAAAAATCAAATGAGGTCACACCACTAACAAGAGGTGATATCGGGACCTGAATGTTGGGAACCTCATACGGCCTACTTTAAAACAACTCCACTAACCAATAGCGGACAGCAGAACGGGGATCTCGGTGACTCAAGATGAGCCAATTGTACATGGTTTTCTATTGAGAAAGTAGAGACCTGATCAACGGAACATCATAGTAACTGGCAGAGGAATTGTACTAATGTGCCGCGACGCAACAAACAGAGAGGGGTATCCATCAATGACCTTTGTCGTTGTGGATTATTATATCAGGAGGTTGAAAGTGGCTCCTACTTAATTCACGCCCTGAAACAAGAACTGAAGAACAGTCAGCTCCTACAGCATAGTGAATCCAGAGAAGGTATCAGTTGATAGTTTTACTGACATTAAATTATGGGTCATATTAACAGCTACTCACTAGCTGCCACATCAAAAACGGCTACATTGTTGCTCCAAATGGGTGGAAAAGGAGTTTGGGGACACTGGCTGTTAATCATATGCAACCCGAAAAGCATCTCGAAACCCAGAAGCCGGACTCGAATCAAACAGCAGGTAGGGTAGGAGTACATCGTTTATCCGAAAAACTATTACTACGAAAGTTTTGTGAATACCTGGAAGAAGAACAATAAGTGCAAACTACACAGCTTAAGCTGGCCCCAGTTCCCCGCATCAACGAGATTCACTGCAAATCGCACAGCTCAAGCTTCTTTGTTGCTTCGTTGGCAAATTCTTTATAAGCATTGCGAAGCAATAGAACGATGTGCTAAAATTATCAGATTTAGTTTTTTAGGCAAAATATTAGAAATGTATTCTCAGAAGAGTTTTCAAACACGATTTATATGGGAAAACATTGATCAACAACAACGCAGCGAGAATTGGGTTGGACTAGGAATCCATCCAATGATTTTATGTGACCGATTGCTTGGACTCGAGTTGGCACTTGCGTCGCCGCCATTGAGATCAAAACTATAGCACAAGGCCTACAAGCGGGTCCTAAACAAATCAGATACTATTGGAACCTTTAGTATTCTGACAAGAGTAGTCTGCATCCTGCATTAAGAAAACTGGAACAGGATTTCACATTGGGCATGGTGAACAGTCATGTAGTCTAAAAAAATCTAGAATGTAATTTTATTTCTCACTGTTTTCCAAACTTTCTGACTCTTTGATTTACGAGAAAAGCTGCAAATCCGTAAAACTACCAACATTTCGTACAGAAATAATCTGCGTAACACTTGTCAAAACTATGTCATACGAGGGGCAACTTTTCCGTTTATTCCACGATAACACTCTGCTCTTTTTTTTTTTTTTTTTTTTT
>PPLB01008253.1:6021-20225 GCA_003706365.1 Citeromyces siamensis
GTTACCAAAACTTTTTTGTCTACCTGGGCAAAGAGCACGAGGAGAACATTTACCACAGCGCGACTCCAAATGAGTTCTGATTCAGAGAGTAAACCGAAACGGTTGAAGAAAGAGATAATGGGTCGTTATGACCACGTTGAGCCCTTGATATGGATTGACTGTGAAATGACTGGATTGGACGTATGCAATGATCATATTATTGAGATTTGTTGTATAATTACTGATGGGAACTTGAACGTAATCGATGAGAAGGGTTACGAGTCGGTGATTCACTATAACAAGAATATCCTTGAAAAGATGGGCGAATGGTGCCAAAAGCACCATGGCGCGTCTGGGCTGACGGAAAAAGTAATTCAATCAGACAAATCTTTGGTCCAAGTGGAATCTGAATTGTTGGAGTATATTTCAAATTTTGTCTCAAAGGGAAAAGGAATTCTCGCAGGCAACTCTGTTCATATGGATCGAATGTTCATGGCCAGAGAACTCCCTAGAGTTGTAGATCACCTGTTTTACAGAATAATTGACGTCTCCTCTGTCATGGAGATCGGTAGACGTCACAACCCTCGATTGATCAAATGTTGTCCAAAGAAAAAGGGACTCCACACCGCAAGGTCAGATATACTCGAAAGTATCGCTCAACTACAGTGGTATAGGGATCATTATTTGAAAAATTTTGAAGACTCAAAGGATATCATTGAAAAATTTGAGAATGA
This sequence comes from Citeromyces siamensis, assembly GCA_003706365.1. Lineage (NCBI taxonomy): Eukaryota > Fungi > Ascomycota > Pichiomycetes > Pichiales > Pichiaceae > Citeromyces > Citeromyces siamensis. The sequence continues at coordinate 6,735 of PPLB01008253.1, forward strand.
AAAATAGTCGTGTGTCTCTGAAATGTCATGCGTGCATCTGCACACCTTGATAGCATCATAGTCTGCAGCATCGCTTTCGACGTTTCCTGTTAACAGGAGTTGCTTTTCTTTTTTTTAGAGTAGAAACTGAACTTTGGCTTTCCAGGACAACTGAGACGTTTAGCATTAACACAAAACGCGTTGTGCTCTGAAGTGTCTTTCAATGCACAGAAACCGTTTCTCCGCATTAGCTCAGGGTGATTTCATTGAGTCACTCGGAGACATATCCCGGTCTGTTTCACCATGTGAAGTCTTGCCTGCTCAGGCTTTTTCACCGGCAGATATTTCACCACAGGTAAGGGATGATCAATCTAGTCAGAATTCAGATTCATCATCATCACTCTATCGCAACCCCGTAGTACTACTTGAATTGGATGTAGATTGCAAAGTGAGATTCATATCAAAGAATTGGGAGAATATTGTCGGAACTAAAATCTCGAAGATTGTCGGGCGTCACATCAACCAAATAATACTGGGAAGTACAGAAGATCAAAACGTATTCAATGAAACGATAAGTCGAATGACCCAAGATGACTGTAGCTACCGAGTGAAATTTTTGTGTGCTACGAATAGTATCAAGCGCACCACCAGCACTTCTGCTTCTGAACAGAAATCCGAGAACGTTGCAGATCATATGCTGTCTGCATCCAGCGAGGAGGAAATCGTACATTTAAACAAATCTACAGAGTTACTCCAACAAGAATCCAATGATCGGATGTCAGAAATTAGTACTGATGGAGGGTGCATCGAGATGGAAGGGCAAGGTATTCTGATTCACGACCCAAAATCAAAACTTCCCACTCATTCGATGTGGATGTTGAAACCGTTTGTCCCCATTGAAAACTTGTCGCTGGAGTTGCCTGAGAGACTCGTCCAGGCGCTCGGTTTTGGGGTAAATATATTTGAAAGTTATTTGATACAGCTGATTGACTGTGGGATCATCGATGAAGAAGCTGTTTTTCAACCAACAGAAGAACTTTGCCGTATATGTGAACAAAGGGTGCCATCTTGGTGGATGGAGTTACATACTGAATTGTGTTTGTGTGAGCACAGGGCTGAAGATACAGTCCAACTATGCCACGAGGAGCTGTTGACTCACTTACAGTTGGTCCAAAGGATTTCAGATAGTTTGGAGAGAACAATGGGGTTAACCAATACGCCCGGTTCTACATCATCACTAATGACATTGCCAAATAACGCATCTTCGCAATCGTTGTCATCTACTTCATCGGGATCATCCATTAGCTCGCAAGCTTCGATCAAGGAATACAGAGGAATTCCGCTTCCTACGGTGAGCTCTATGGCTACAGACGCGCTTGTTTCTGCTACCATGAGGCGAAGACGGTCAGAGACGGTTTTCACCAGTAAAAGGTTCCCATTGAAAAACCTGGAAAGTTTACGCGAGTTTTGCCAGGAAGCACTCAGCGTCAACCCTGGAGAGATTAATGAGGAAATTTCGAGTTCGAACGATATCTGCTATTCACCACAAAGCGAGAAAGCTATGCAATCAGTTTTATCATATAATCTGCCGGCTACCACCGATCCGGCAATTAAACTGTTGACAGAAGATACGAGAATTCTAGCTATTAACAAGATGGATGCTATCTTTAGACTCTCTTCTGTACTCCAATACTCCAGCAGGTTAATCAAAGAAATCGATCTGTTGATATTTGAGACAATCAAGAATACCATTCGCAAGATCAGAGATAAGATAGATAACATTTCGGGGGAGGATCTGCCAACAGAGATTGAATCCGTGAAAGGATCCAAAGGGAGCACTTATAGTGAGGCATTTCCAGGAAAGATCGAAGAGGATTTCTCGTTTACACCTCGGCAACATGAGACCGATTTGTTCAACAAAGGAAAGACATCGGTCAAATCTTTTGATCGTCCGACAACACCATCAGGGGCACCGTGTGAAGTCGAATTTTCCCAAATTGAGCACCATGGTCATCGGAAGAATATTTCAGATTCTAGTAGCCGAAATTCATCAGGTGGCTCTAGGTCGATAAGAGAGATGCGTGATCGGTGTGTCAATTCACCTGCCAGACAACCATCTCCTATACCTTCATATTACCCGAACTCTCCCATGACGTCGATTCAACGCAATCCCCATCGTACCCAGAGATCAAGTGCACCAGAAAATCTGGAAGTTTTGGAGACTCCGTCTGGATCACCATTTCTGTTGAGTAATGACCACGGGTATTCTTCTCATAGTGAAAACCGCGGTTTGTCAGTTCCAGATCGTACTGGTGCAAAATCCCCCATGTCTCCTCTCCTTATGGGGATAGCTCCTGGAAAAGTATCCACCCCTTCGATCAAGGATTATGAGATTATCAAGCCAATAAGCAAAGGTGCGTTTGGTTCTGTCTTTCTGACTCGTCGAAAGATGACTGGAGATTACTTCGCGATCAAAGTGCTCAAAAAATCAGATATGATTGCGAAAAATCAGGTAACAAATGTGAAAGCAGAACGTGCAATTATGATGGCCCAGTCAGAATCGCCATTTGTGGCACAGCTTTATTCCTCTTTTCAGAGCAAGGACTACTTGTATTTGGTTATGGAGTATTTGAACGGCGGTGATTGTGCCTCTTTGCTCAAAAATATGGGCACCTTACCCGACGGATGGGCAAAAAGGTTCATTGCCGAGGTGGTCATGGGCGTCGATCACTTGCATCAGAGGGGAATTGTTCACCGTGATTTGAAGCCCGACAACCTCCTTATTAATCATGATGGTCATCTCAAGTTGACTGATTTTGGTTTATCTCGAATGGGTATTGTACGTCGACAAGCCATGCATGAAACGGGAGCAAAGGTGGATGATTTTTTTGACCCTGTCAAGACAGCGAAGCTGTCTGGTTCTAATCACCAACGAAAGAACTCAGTGACATCATTTTCTCTCCCCCCTGCATCGGATTCACCGAGGACAGATTCGACACAGTTATTCCCATCAGCGATGGAATATACTTCCAAAGGGTTTAAACCAAACATAAATGCAAGTCCGGGTGATTCTCCTGCTTTACGTCCAATTTTGCGCCGCTCATCTTCACACGTTTCATTTTCCCTTCTTGAGAATGAAGCATTTGAAGAACCCCAGTCACTTCAGGAAAGAAACTCAGAGCTGGCTCTATTCAATCCCAAGACTTCTGCACAAGATCGAAAGTTCGTTGGAACGCCGGATTATCTGGCCCCTGAAACAGTCGAGGGCTTTGTGCAGGATGAGGCTTCAGACTGGTGGTCGATTGGCTGTATTTTATTTGAGTTCCTGTTTGGATATCCACCCTTTCATGCTGATTCGCCTGACAAAGTCTTTGATAAGATTCTGTATCGCGACATTGATTGGCCAGTGCTCCCCGAAAGCGAATTTAATGAATATTGTTCCACAGCAGCGAAGAACTTGATTACTAAACTACTTGTGAAGAATCCATCGCAACGTTTAGGCTCTAACGGTGCTAATGAAATCAAGGATCATCCCTATTTTAAGGGAATCAATTGGGATACACTATTCATGGAAGAAGCGTCGTTTGTTCCAAACGTTGAAGGTCCCGAGGATACAGAGTATTTTGAATTACGGGGTGCAGATTCAAAAGGTTTTTTGAAGGAAGAAAGTTCATCTTCGGAAGGTGAAAGTGATAAAGAGAGGGCCAGCGGTGGTGGTGATGCACCTGAACCATCCTCCACAGATGCCCCTGCGGGTAGACCACTTTTAGGGCTCCCAGTTGCTCACCGAAACCGGAGAGGATCCCGTCTCACCGACAAGGATATCAACGAGTTTGGCTCATTCCAATTCAGGAATCTAGCAGCCCTCGAGAAGGCCAATAAGGATGTCATAAATCGTTTGAAATTTGAACATTTGGAGAGCACGTCATATATCTCGTCTCCTTCATCGGAATCTGGGTCGTCCACGGGAATTCCTCGAAATCGTGGACTTTCTTTTCAAGGCACTCATTTCAAGAAGTCGATGTCTCCCTCGTTTGTATCTTCAGGTGAAGAAGTCTCTCCCACTGTCCGTTCCATGGACAGTGGCTCACCGGTTGCTAAGCTTGCACAACCTGTAATGAGGACAGCGTCAACGAAAAAGGGACATTTCCCCTCTTTATCATTTTCTTCTGTCTCATCGCAGCAATCAGAGAAGTCCCAACCAGGTTTTTCATCACCTTCACAAAAGTACTTTATCAAAAGTTTTCACCGTACAGCATCGGAAGCATCTGGATCTGATGCAGAAGATTTTCGACAATCAGTTGTGCGGAAGTCTCAGAAAATCCACCAACGGCGTAGCACATCTAGAAGCCAATCTCTACAAGCTTCCTCGTTACTGCGCTATGAAGTACTTTTTTGCGAGCCTATTCCGATCCATCGTTACAACACTGAAAAGATCCTCAGAGATTTAAATTGTGATGTCACATCTGTCAATAATGCCACGGAATTGGTTAGAAAGACTGCTGGCGCCGTGAAATATGATTTCATCGTAACAGCGTTGAAGCTTCCGAATGTTGAATGTGTTGATGTTGTGAAGCTGATACATAAGACGTCGAGTCCAAATTCAGATACTCCTGTCATCGCGTTGACTGCATTTTATAACGAAGCCAAAGGAGCTGGCGTGTTTGAGGAGGTTCTTGAAAAGCCTGCGTCAAAAGAAATGCTTGAGAACTTGATTAAAAAAATGAATGAAATGAAAAGAGAAAAGGCACAAGAGGCGATTTCAGATAGCGAACAATAATAAAGTTATGTTTTTCCATGTTCAAGAAGAACGTCAGAGTGGAGTTTGTCTTATACAATGGGGGGGACTTCGTCACCCCTACACCACTTTTTACATATGCTGGTGCCCCCTGATAATTTTGGTCTAGTGGAAGATGGAATCTGTGAGTTACTTTATTCTATTTCCAGAATGAAAACTAATTTGAGATAGATAGATGCGCATCGATAGATCCTTTGAATTTCGCGTTTCTGGAAACTTTAAATCTCACCAGCATAATTCTCATGGACGCAGAGAAGCCCCCACGTGCGTTTAGAAATTTTCTGGATGATCACAAGATCAAGTTACTAAATCGTCATGATCGGTTTCATTATCACGAGGAACCTCAAATGGAAGACTGGATGTTATTTCGACCAAACGTTGTTAGCTCTATACTGCGATTGCTTTTAGATTCCAATAATTACAATGCTCTCTTGGTGGACAAGACAGAAACTATAGTTGGATTGCTCAGGAAGATTCAGAAATGGAGTTTTTCGAGCATCATCAGTGAGTATAGACTGTATTATGGAAGCAAATCGAGCTATTTTACGGAATCATTTTTGGAGTTGCTACCCATAGAACTTATACCTCGCGATATACAGACGGAGAAAGAAACAGACGGAAAAGACTGCGGTGAGCAAAAAATTTTTCCCGCTTGTAGGCGATTATCTCTTGATGAAGTCGTGACAGGCGAATCATCCGCGTCGGAATATGCAAATAACGAAAGCGCTTCCTTGAGTACATCTCCGAAGATTCCAGAAAACCTGCTTAGACTTGCAAAGATGAGAAAACACAAGAGGAAAGTTGCAGAAAAAGAACAAGAAACAGATGAGACTCGAGATAGGGGAACTCGCTCGCGCTATGTATACTACGAGCCCACCAATCTGATTACCAATTCAAATCGAAAGCGACGTGCGATAGTTGTGAGACTCCCCGCGGAAGAGAATCTACCGCATTGGTTTGTTTACGGAAGAGACGCATGGGAGAAAGAATTTCAAGAGCATGTTTTCCCCGATGTCTTGATCCCAGATCAATCAAGTGTACCAAAAACGTCGCTTTCGTAATCAATATATTCAAGGCCCAAATACAGCATCATTAGTTTTGTCATTTCAAAGCTTGGAGTAGATCTCCAATCAGGAAACGGGATCCCATCATCTGAGACGAGACATCTCAGTTTTTCAATACATTTCTCTGATGAAAACGACGGACCCAAGTTTTTACTTATTCTAATCCATCTGTTATTCCAATCTTCAGCTATCAACGCTATCAGTTTCTCGGTATTTTGCAAAGACCACGGCGCTTTGCGTGACTTATGAGAACGGAGATACCTCATTTGAACAGCTTGCCACGAGCGGCTATTACCCAGGAGTGCCGCAATGTGTTTCCATGAATAGTTTTCATATTCCTTATAACGAATAATCAGGTCGTCTTCTTCCTGGGTCCATTTCCTGATCTTGGAGGAAGAGCTTGTAATTTGTGGGCGAGTTGTCGATCGATCCAAGATATCGTGAATGCTCGCGTCCTTATCCTTTGGTGAGCTCTTGCCATTATAAAACTGTGCAGCATCACCATCAGCATGGGAACTTTTAGAAAAGGTTTTCGGCTCAAATATAGAATTTGAATTCCTTTTATCTAATGCACAGAAATCTTCACTGTTGCCTCCTTTTGAACGACACACAATTTCATTAGGGTCGGTATTGACTTCGTCCAAAATCACTTTCAGGGGTCGCTCTCCTTGCTCTTCAGAATAGTCTTCCAGATCATCACTGAAATCAAAGCAATACGATTTGGACATTGTGAAAGTTGAAGAACCACTAATTTCATTGCTTTCAGGGCGCATCTCCGACTCTACGTGATCTGCAAGAGTAAGGGAGGGAGGGGGTGGAGTGTTTCCGGATGCACTCGAAATTCATCAAACGAACAGGAATCATGCCCTTCGCCATGTTGCATGAGGTTTGTCATTTTGTGAACTTGATCCAGGATTAGACCGGCTTCTAGAAATCTCATCATAAGAATAAGCGTGCGATCCTTTGCGTTTCAGTTTCTCAATCATTTTGTGGGAAGGGGTTGACGCAGAGCTATTGTTAGGGTTGTCTAATTCGAGCGAATCCAAACGTGCAGAAGTGACGTTATTGACGATGTCGCTTGTTGTATTAGCTCTCGAAGACTGATAAATTCCACTTAAAGAATGTTTGGAAGTTGCTCTTTGAACTGTACCATTTGAGACAGAAGTAGTTGTCTGTTTAAAAGGAAAGTGCATTTGTTGTGTCTTATGCCGCTCTTTGGCGGCGTGTAGCCATTCGGGATAATTCTCATCTTTGGAGTCATAATACTCGGCGATTGCACGATGAACTAAAGTCTCTCGCTCAGTATCACCGTCATTTTCATGTGCAAAAGACGTCTTTAAGTTTTTTGAGGTTTTCTTGAAGCGTGACCACAAATTGGTGTCGTTAGCTTGAATAGACTGCATTGACGGGAAAAACAAAAACTACAACGCATCCTCACATCATGGACTATCTAGATTTATCACACCTATAAAGTTTTCTCTGTCAAGAAAATTCCATACTTCTCTTTCAGGGTCTTCATGAGTGGGTTGTTAATCTCTGGGGACATTGGGGCGATAAGACCTGGAGTAGACAAGGTGCCATCCAAAACCTGTTGTGCGGCAACTGCGCACGGAACACCAACCAGTTTAGCCATGGATGAGTAACCTTGAGGGTTACCATAGTCAACAAGTGTGGAAGTTCTTGTCTCTTTTGAGCCGTCTGCCCATTCAATTCCAAATTTGTGTTGCAGACAGACCATGTCGCGCTCGCCTTCCTCATATTGCATCAATTCTTCCAAAGTTGCACACAGGGTATCCAGTGCATTCTTTTTTGGAGTGATGGGTTTATCAGAAAAGAGGCCCAACCATTTGAGGCCGTTGATAATGCGTTCTTTATCGTCCTCAGACTTGAAAACGGTCTTAGAAGAAATTGTGTCCACCAGAGATTTTTCGTCTGCAGATGGTGCTCCGATGTACTGCGCAAGTGCATCCTTCCAAGCAATCGGTTTTTCAAAAACAGGATTCTCGTCATCTTTTAACATTCCCATGTCTACCAAGACTTTTACAAATTCCGGGAACCCTTGGAAACGCAAAGTTCCTCTAATCACCGTCTCAGCCTCTGGGATGCTGTAGAGCTCTTTATAGGTGGTAGAGTCTCTGTTTGGATAACATACAAAGGCAAAACCTGGCATGATAAAGTATGGTTTTGCAGATGCCATCAAATCTTCAGACGCAATAAATTCCTCTTTCCCGTTAAGCCAAAACTTGGCTTGGTTTCTGAGTGCGAGCAAAACACCCCTGGAAGACCAAGAGAATTTGTAACCCAATGGGTTGTCAGAATCCTCTGGAGCAGGTAGCCCACCACAGTAAGACAAAAAAGATTTGATTTTACTCCCTTGCTGGTGAACCTCATCAATGGTCTTAACCGCATAGAGATGGTCAATACCTGGGTCCAAACCAATTTCATTCATCACCACAATACCCGCATCCTTGATCTGTTGTTCCAATTCACGAAGTTGAGGATTAATATAAGAAGTAGTCACAACATTCTTCTTAAATTTGATCGCGGACTTTACAACAGTGGCATGATAGATATAGGGAATCAACGAGATTACCAGATCACATTTGGAAACCGCATCATCCAAAGAAGCTGGGTCATTAACATCAACTGTAGTTGCGTTGGCCACAGATCCCGCTAACTCTTGAGCTTTTGAGAGGGTTCTACAGGCAACTGTAACTTCAACGCCATCAGTTTCAGCCAAAATGTCTACAGTTGGTTTTGCGACAAATCCAGATCCTAACAATAATACTTTTCTTTCAGTTAGCATTCTCGCAATCCACTGTTGACTTACTTCACCATTTTTCGGATGCAATTGGCTGTTGATAAGATCAATGAGTCAATCTTCGCGAATAAACCGTGCTCGGTAGGGTAACCACCTGGCATAAAGGCTTTTTTTTTTTTTTGTTTTCTTACATTTAATCACTTACTGTGCAGTGAACAGAAGATAGGTATTGACTGTTTGCTGTCTCTGAACGTGATGTATTCGGGAATTTATCTCCATGGCCGCGCCTTCTCCTAGGCAGTGATGGTAAACGAATCCCGTAGAAAAATTTGGTTCTGCCTTGGGCGATCTGAATGGCCGTCTGCAGAAGGATGATGTTCTTTTTGAAAGCATTCTCTTTTTGATGACTGCCAACATTCTTCGTAAAACATTACCTTATTTTTTCTGCTGATGTGTTTGTATCTAAGCAGTTATTTTTAAAATCTTATTTTTTTTTTCTTTCGTTCTGGGAACCACGAACGACGTGTATACGATGTGGATAGCTGGTAAGCGAATTCGCTTATGCATCAAGTGCTTGGCAAATTAAACGCTGCACGATTATTCTATCTGATATGCGAGATGAATGCATGATTGTACAAATGAGGAAATTCATTTCGTAAGCATTCACATGCTTGCGGTGCTAAAATTGTTTCTACAAAATTTAATTGAAAAGCTGTTTATTCTATAAAGAATGTCTTGTCAGGAAGTGAAAACGCATGTTTGAAAGCACTATCCGTCGTTAAATTTTCACAATATCTGGAGACATATGATAGATTACATTATATCGAATTCTTTTAAAGTTATTGTAGGTCAAACTTAAATATGCAAAAAAATAAAGCAGTGCAAATCTATACATCTCAACCCGCAGTTCAGAAAATCTGACAGAACATAAAAGGGAAATTCATACAGAATTATATATCTGACCTTGAGGTTACGTTGTTGAGTCAACAGAATGAAGCTATGGGGAGTCCTGAATCACATAAACACACTAGGTTGGTATTTGCGAATGGTTTTTCTAACATGAAAAGGCTACCATCATTTAGTGATTTAACTGCGGGTTTCGAAGAAGGTCCTGCCGAAATTAATACCGGAAAAGAGTCTTACCAGAGGTTGGGCGTTTCTGAAAGCTATTTCCGATCTTCTGAGAACTCTCTTTATGAGGTGAACCCATCCTTCACGTTCCCCTATAATCCTAGAAGAATCCAAATGGGAGATGCAATCACCCCTCTCCCTTTCAACACTCGCATGAAAAACAGACGGAGGACTTTCGACTCTATCTGCCCTGTTTCCAAAAGTCATCCCATTCCATTCAGGTCTTTACCGGAAAATCTCATTCAAAGTACAGGTCTAGTGAGAGGATATGAACACCTAATTCATGACATAAGAGCAGTGACAAATAATCTACAGAGTTTGCAAAGTTTGAATGAACAAATTCAGATAGATTTACACCGAACTTTTTCAAGAGAACCGAATAATCAGGCAGCTTTCAACCAGCAACAACTGTTTATCGAACCAAAAGAGGAGAAGCTTGAGACCTTTTTGTGGAATATTCCTTTAGCTTATTTGAACTCTGCAATAATGACATCATCATCTCTATTACGAACGTTTGATGAATGGAGAAAAACAAAACTGTTCATCAACGAAAGGCAAAAGTTTCAAAGTGCATTTGAGCCTCAGAAAGAGATCCAAAATAAAGCTTCAGAACTACAGAATGAAATTACATCTTCCAAAGCTAGCTCACACGAAGAGTCTACCAGGAAAAAATCGAAACGCCCCATCAAGAAAAAGACTTCACAATCACAGAATTCAAAAGAAAGCTCATCGACGAGGTCTACGCCCAAGAAAAAGCGCAGAAAAGAATCACCCAGAGAAATAAAAGATGAGGCGGAAGCGACCTCGTCTATCAAATGCCTTCAATGCGGATCAATCGATACACCAGAATGGAGGAGGGGTCCGTATGGTGCTCGAACGCTTTGCAATGCCTGTGGATTGTTTCATGCCAAACTTGTACGCAAAATTGGACTCGAAGAGGCTGACAGAATCTTAAAAGAGAGACAGGCATCTGGAATGGGCGGAGACCGCCACATTCACACATCAGATAAGCCTTAACGGAATATATATATATATAGTTATTGTGATGTTGAGGGGATCAAGAGGGTTTCTCGTAAACTTGTCTCGAGGTCGTCTCAGATGTAGTTTATCCATCAATTCTGACTCTCTTTCGTTGAACTTGAAATCGGTTCCCCTTGCGTATGATTTGCACAAGGGACCAAATGAATCAACCAAAAGCTCGATAATAATTTTGCATGGGCTGTTTGGAAACAAAATGAACAACCGAACGATATCTAAACAACTGGCCAAAAGACTCGATAGGGATGTATATTGTTTGGATTTACGAAACCACGGGGACTCTCCACATGATGTGCGGCACGACTATCCGAGTCTGGCAGCAGACGTAGAGAATTTTTGTCAAACGAAAAATATCAGAAAGCCAATTTTGCTAGGACATTCTATGGGAGCTAAAGCTGTTATGGCTGTTGCTCTTAGACGCCCAAAATTACCGAAGTTCATGATATCTGTTGATAATGCACCAGTGGATTTCACTTATGGAGCAACGGGATTCTCGAAATTTGGGAAATACGTTAACCAGCTGATCAATATTACAAATCAGAAGAATCCTATTTTAAAAAGTTTGAAAGAAGCTGATGCAGTTCTCGCTCAAGTTGAGGAATCTTTACCTGTACGACAATTTTTATTGACCAATATCAAAAGAGACATTGAAGCTGCTCCAGGAGAGATAATTTTAAAGGCGAAAGTGCCACTAGAAATAATTGGGAAGAATCTGCACAACATATCAGCGTTCCCATATGATCCAACTGAGAGCCACTGGTCAGGACGCTGCTTGTTTGTTAGAGGTGAGAAGTCGCCTTACGTTTCAGATGAAATGCTTCCTGAAATTGGGAGGTTTTTCCCAGCCTTTGATGTCAAAGGCATAGAAGCTGGACATTGGCTGATTAGTGAGAAACCGAAAGAATTTGTAGATATCGTTTGCGAGTGGATAGACAGAATGGAGGATGAGTAAGAAACACCCTTACACCTTCGGCCCCGATCACACCGATAGACGTATTATTTTTTTTGGACAAAACACACACTAGTCTTGGAACAATGATTAGAGCATTTTCTCAAAGACGCTTTTTCCATAACTCGAAAATCCTTGCTGAGAATGCCACCAGAAACCACGACGTCGTCGTGATTGGAGGTGGTCCCGGAGGATACGTTGCTGCCATCAAAGCTGCACAACTAGGATTGGATACAGCTTGCATCGAAAAGCGTGGAGCACTCGGTGGGACCTGTTTAAACGTAGGCTGTATTCCTTCCAAGTCCCTTCTAAACAACTCTCAGCTCTATCATCAAATCTTGCACGACACCAAAAATAGAGGAATCGAGGTGGGAGATGTAAAGATGAACGTGGCTGGCCTTCAGAAAGCCAAAGACACTTCAGTCAAACAGTTGACTGGCGGTATCGAAATGCTTTTCAAGAAAAATGGTGTGACTTACTACAAAGGCACCGGTTCTTTTGTCGATGAGCACTCTTTGAAGATTGCCCCCATTGATGGTTCTGCTGAAACCACTGTTAAAGCTGATAATATTATCATTGCCACCGGTTCCGAGCCCACTCCCTTCCCAGGTATTGAGATTGATGAAGAGAGAATTGTGACATCTACCGGTGCTCTCTCCCTTTCTGAGATTCCAAAGAAGATGGCCATTATCGGTGGTGGTATCATTGGACTGGAGATGGGCTCTGTTTACTCTCGTCTGGGCTCCGAAGTTACTGTTATCGAGTTTCAAAACGCAATCGGGGGTGCAGGAATGGATGGTGAGGTTTCCAAGAACATTCAGAAGATTCTGGGTAAACAAGGACTTAAGTTCAAACTGGGAACCAAAGTTACAAAGGCTGCGCGTGAGGGAGAATCTGTCAAAATAGAAGTTGAGGATGTGAAGAAGGGTGCCACCGAACAATTGGATGCAGACGTTTTGTTAGTGGCTGTTGGTCGTAGACCATACACAAATGGACTTGGCGCGGAAAAAATTGGGCTTGAACTAGACAACAGAGGTCGTCTAGTGATTGACTCCGCTTTCAGAACCAAGCACCCTCACATTCGCGTAATCGGCGATGTTACTTTTGGTGCAATGCTGGCCCACAAGGCTGAAGAAGAAGGAATTGCTGCAGCTGAATACATCAAGCATGGCCATGGTCACGTGAACTATGGAAACATCCCAGCTGTGATGTATTCACACCCAGAGGTTGCATGGACAGGTCAGTCCGAAGAGCAATTAAGGGAGGCTGGAATCAAATATAAAGTGGGTAAATTCCCTTTTATCGCCAATTCTAGAGCAAAGACTAATATGGATACCGATGGATTTGTTAAATTTTTGGCTGACGCTGAGACTCAAAGAATTCTTGGTGTCCACATAATCGGACCAAACGCGGGAGAGATGATCGCTGAAGCAGGTCTTGCGTTGGAATATGGCGCTTCCACAGAGGATATCGCAAGAACATGTCATGCCCACCCTACTCTCTCCGAAGCTTTCAAGGAAGCCGCTCTTGGCACCTTTGACAAAACCATCAATTTTTGAATAGTGAAGCCAAATCGTTTTATTTATTTGATACAAGTTAGGTTTTGTTATTTCTATCGTTTCGATGCTCTGACTGCAAACAGCGCAGTTTTTATGTTTTTGTTCCTTACGTGATCGTTTGAGCATTAATGAACGCATTTCTTGTCGTTGTGGTGAAATTTTTGTCTTCTATATTCTACGTTTTCTTCGTCAAAGTTTTACGTTTCTTTTTT